>ML675610.1:3787734-3880566 GCA_007922155.1 Mesoclemmys tuberculata
AACTCCCCCTGGAAACTCCCACTGAAACTCCCCTGTTAGCAGCCCTGATGGCAAAACCTCAATTGATATGAATGGGTACAGGTTTGAGACCTGTCTGTTTGACAAAAACCTCAAATCATACTGTTCCCTTAAGGTTTTCATATCTTGTTAACTCTTGCATTATACCTAGTTCAGGATTTGTCTATGCAGGCACACACTCAGTAAAGTTAATCCGAATTAACTAAAAGTGTGGCTATAAAGTGGATTAGTTAAACTACATTAAGCCCTTGTGTGGCTACTCTCATTTAGAATTAAAGTGGCCTTAATTTGGTTTAGCTTAATTCAGAAAGTGAAAAGAACTAAATTTCCTCTAAGTTCAAGACTTACGAGGTCTTAGTATTATTATGTAGACCAATGGTTAGACCTATGGAACTGTGTGCAATTACCATGGGACTCAATGATTAGGCTAATATTGCTTGATTTGCTGAATTATGTGCTATACATTTCAGATTTTTTTTTATATTAACCATGAAATGTGGTAGTGCCAACAAAACTTTACCATCTTTTTTCAGAGAGAAGATTATTTCTGTTTCACTAGCCTTCAACATCACAGTAAACTAAATAGTCCTTTGAAAAGTGCATGTCTGAAATTTAAGGAAGACTTAAAAGCTGGCATTCAGAAGCAATTTTATTTCTTCAAAGGCTCATTCATGTTTTATTTCAAGAGATGTGAATTCTTTGCAGAGTTTTTGTTCACTGTCAAGGTATAAATTCTATGGAGTACTGGAAATACTGAAATTTACATGCAGGCAGAAATTACAGGCAGACGGTCAAAGTTGAAATACAAATATGAGCAACTAATAGAATAGAGTTCTATGGTTTTTAATTTTGGAGTGAATTTAATGCTTATGAAAGATGCTAAATTTGTAGTTCTGGAACCTCAAGTCCTATGTTTTTTCCACAGAAAGAATCACGTCATGGGCAGTGGCAATGTAAGATTCTGCCAAATTTTCTGTGAGTTTGCTGTCTGCTAGCTCTGAAAGGACCACATCTCAATGTGAGAGAATGGGTCATTCTCCTTGGCCCACGCAATCCTTGGGCCCACTGCTGACATGTCTGGCAATGGTGTCAATTATAAAGTTGGTTTTCAAGTACAAGTACTGGAAAGACGCTTTTAGGCTCTGTATCATAGCCATGCAGAATTTGTCATGCTGGATCAGACTAATTGCCCATGTACTTCAGAATCTGGGGTGAAATTCTGGCCCTGTTGTAATTAATGGGAGTTTTTCCACTGACTTCAATGGGGCCAGAATTCACCCCAGTTTGCTCACAGTATCTAATATCACATGCTTTAGTAAAAGCTATAGATTTTATAATGATGGGTTAATATTCCCACCAGGGAAGTTTCTTCTTAACTTGAGCAAGCTGGAAGTTGCTTATGGCCTGAAGCATGAAGGTTGATTTCCCTTGTACCTTTGTATCCTGTGTAAGGTGACTGTGGACTTTATTGTTATTTGTAGAGGTTACTAATCGCTTTCTGCATCCTCTTCACCTCAGTCTTTTTGCATTGAGTGCATACAGATACTCCCTTTGATCAGTTTGACAATTGATGCTGTTTAAATTTCATTTCATTCTCCTTGTCATTGTATTATAAAAAAGAGCAAACAGGAGCCCTTGACCTTGGAACCATTCATTATTTTATGTACCCCAATCAAAAGGCAAAACGTTAATCAATCCTAATTCAAGCAGTACAATGAACAATGAGCTAAATCCTCAACTAGTGCAAAACTCTACTGATCTCATAGTGGCATGTGAGAATAATCCCTACTATGGATTTGATCATCGTCAATTGTAACAATGCATAACTAACCCGTCCTTCACTTCCCAGTAGGAGATGGGTCACCACTTTAATTAGTTCAAGCCCCAACTATGCAATCCACATAGTGTCAAATGTCCTGGTCGTACACGTAATCTTTTCTAAAGACACACATTCATCTACTCCATTTCTCCATTGCTGTGAGATGTAATATACTCACTAGAGACACACAAGATTACTCCAAATAACATTCCTGGATCCCTGGCCATGACTCCACCAACCACACCAACAAATAGGTGGATCTGTGAAGAATGCTCAACTGTAGTACAGCCCGTACTCATAAATGTAATAATTGCCATTCCGAGTTGGGGATTTAAGTTTTTCTTGGTATCACTGATAGTCATTTACTCCTTTTCCAAAAAAATCATACATTAGGTGCCACTGCCAACACATTCCATGACTTTTATAAACAGTGTTCTTGAGGTACCTTAAAATGCTCACAAGACATCTCAAACTACTTTCAAAATATAAATATCTCTCCATGAATTGTCAGCAGAGACAGATGGGGCACAAGTCAAAATTCATGTGAATCAGTTTTTTTTGTTTTTTTTAAGACTCTTTGTAGGCTACAACAAAGCTTATTTGAATGAGTTACAGTACAGGTCAAGGGAGACAACAGTACACAGGAAGCACCTATCAAATGAAACATTTTAAAATGAATAAAATAAACCCACTTTGTTCTACAAAGGAGGAATTTTTTGCTTATGTACCAGCATCCCTGATTAATTTGTGTTTGGGTATAAAATAACAGAACATTTGACTTTCAAAATATCTTAAGAACAAAATGTGACCTTCTTGGGCACTTTCATTGCTTCATAGGTTTTTACGGCCAGTAGGAACCATTATGATCAGGTAGAGTAAAATTTTCAAAAATGGATTAAACCCAGATCCTCAAAAGTAGTTAGGCACCTAGCAGTAGGCATCCTTCAGTCTCAAGAAACCATTGGCATGCACATCTGAGAAATAAAAAATGTGCTCAGTTGATTTTAATGGCAGCCACAGCTGTGGCTGAAAAGACCCACTCGAGAGAGACAATCTCTGCCACATTTGTCACATTTCAAGGTGATGTTTCGACCCTTTGGGCTCTGTTTTCTGTGGGCTCTTTTGTCCTCTACTAAACTGGGCTGCTTTCTCTTGTAGCTTTGGAGATCTTTACTGCACTCTTGTTTCCAGAGTCTGTGGTTCTGAATGTCATCTTCCCAGTTATCCATATCCATATCCAGTTCTTTGATCCTTGAAACACAATTTTAGGCATACTTTAGGTTTTTTCCAGATGCCAATTCACCATAGAGGATGTCCTTTGGGATGAGCCCATCATTCATTTGGCACACAGGCCTAAGCCAGTGGAGACACCCTGGTTTACGGAGTGTTTGCGTGCTGGGTACGCTGGCCCGCTTGAGCACCTCAGGGTTAGTGACTCTGTTCATGCAGGAGATTACACCTGACTCCCTTTGAAAGCAGTGTGAGTTCCATTTTCAAAAATGACTCATGGCCCAATTGTTCTCAGTATTTAGTCACATACAGATGCAGATTGGTGCCTAGTGGGATTTGGAAGAGCAGCTAGGTGGCAAATTCCCAAGTGCCCAGAAGCTTTTGAAAATCCCACATGGTGCCTGTTTCATCTTCACATGTCTAAATACTTTCAATAATCTGGCCCTAAACCACACTTGAAAATGGGATTTAGAAATGGACCCTCAGACACCCAGGATATGGCTACACAGCAATTAAAGAACCATGGCTGGGTCGGGTCTTCTGACTCACATTCACAGAGCTCATGCTGCAGGGCTATAAAATCGCCGGGTAGATATTTGGGCTCTCACTGGAGCTCTGGGAGGCACTGTCGTCTGCTGTGCGCGCAGAACGGTTAGCACAACAGGCGCTGATCCTAACTGAGGCCTCGGGGTGCAGCTGTCATATTAATGAAAAGTCCTCATTTAAGGCCAAGGCTCTTGCTGTGGTTAGTCTGTGCCACAGCAATCAATGGGCTTTGAAAATCTAGGGCTCCTTTCTGGAGTTCTGGGACTCTGCAAGGACAAGCAGAATGACGCTGCCCTTTCCTGTGCAAAATAAGAAAACAGTCCCACTTTTCAGAGCTCTTGCCTCACAATGAATGGATTTTTGCTTCAGTGAGTAGATAACCATTTTCATTCCTTTACCTCAGAAACTATTTGTAGCTCATCGAATTGCTAAGCCTTATCCCACTGTTAGGCAGAAACGAATAGCTATATCATACACTGTAGCAAAACAGAAGAATCTGTACCAGCTGTCAAAAATTTTGAACGAAAAAGAAAAGTAATAATCAGAAGAAAAATGACCCTTCTACGTTTCCAGCTTGGTTGTCTAACCCATAGTCATTGGACTACTGATGGAAGGAGGTATACTCAGTGTGAGTAAAGAGCTGAGCCAAACTGAGCCCCAGATTTTCAAAGTCCATTGATTGCTGGGGCACAGACTGACCACAGCAAGTGCCTTGGCCTTAAATGAGGGCTTTTCATTAATATGACAGCTGCACCCCAAGGCCTCAATTAGGATCAGTGCCTGTGGTGCTAACCATTCTTCACACGCATATGAAGACAATGCCTCCAACAGTTTAAAATCTAAGCATACCAGCTGGATTTCCAAAGAGCTCTAAGGGAATTAGGAGTCCAAGGCCCATTGAAAGACAGTGAGAATTGGATGCCTGACTCCTTCATGCCCCTTTGAAAATCTCACCCATACACCCTGAACCAATGAGTCTTTGCCCTGACTTCAGTGGGCTCTGAATCAAGCCTGTAACAAACTTTTTAATTTCACTAAAATAACAGAAAACATGCTGAGTAAATATTTGTGCAGGCAGCTTCAGGAGCTGGTAACTCAAGAAACCGAAGCGGCTGGTTTTCTTTGGGTCAAAGGAAATGTAAGCTTCCCCATGCAGCATTGCTGATAACTGACTCAGTTTTCAAAGGGATCATATCCTGTGTATGTGTAATAAATTAGACCCTCTCAATTGTGACTCCGCTGGCTTCTCTCCTGTCCACTAAAAATCCCCCACAGGATTTGTTTTGTTTTCTTTTTTTAACATTTACAGATTAGCGTTAACTAGGAACTTAACCAAGGTTGCCAAACGCATGCCCTCGTTACATATTCCTCACTCATTCTCACTGTAGAACTGGGAGATTTCCTTCTCTCTTCTGTGTAGTCCTTTCCTTCCATCATGCTAATCTCCAAAGCCTCTAAATCTAAAAGACGACCTCATTGATTTGCCTGCTATATCAAGAAACAGGAACAGCTGCAACCTGGATAAATATAGATTAGGTTGAACTACTATGTACAGGACACACAGCTAGTTAAATATTAAAACTCTAAGGGCACAGCTACCCAGTAAAAAAAAAAAAAAAAAGACCTGCCGCAGAGTGCCTCAGAACCTGGGTCAATCGACTCTGGCTCACGGGGCTTGTGCTGCAAGGCTAAAAATAATGGTGTAGACATTTAGGCTTGGGCCAGAGCTCCAGCCTGTGCCAAACAGGCTCTCAGACTCCCTGATGCAGGTTTTTTTATTTCTTGTCTGTGTAGACATACCCAGAGAAGAAGTGAACGGCACAGTGGCAGGGTGATCGGTGGCACAGCAAAGAAGTGGAAATCCCCATTAGGTATGGCTCATCTCATTTCAGACTGTGGATCAGTTTGCTTTTTTTGCTAAGACTAGAAAAACCTCACTCATGCCTCCCCATCACTGCAAAACACAGCTCTATTCCGTAGGCTGCATGCGTTGTTTTTTATTCCCACAACTATACAGTATCTACCAAACTTTTATATAAGACTCATAATCGACTCTCTGCCCCCATCCCCCTGCCATTTCTAGAAATCAATGATGGGCTGCTTAGGGAAGCTGCCTCAACAAAGGGGAATGATAAAAGAGCATAAGAACACATTTTCATGATTGAGAACTAGCTTGCAACCAACCTCTTTGAAAATCACTCCCATATGGTCTCTCACTTCAAGGGCTATAGCCAGCATTGGTTTAGATCATGACAGCAACTCGTAAAGCAAAATGCTGGCTGTACCTTCCAATCGTGTTGCTAGAGAAGCAAAGGCCAGATCAGAGGTGCTCTAAATGGAAATGATATATAGCCTCACTAACTCTCAAAATGAGGACTATTCTGTTGCAAATTCCCCTGTCCCTGTCTTATCAAGCAGAAACAAAATTTTCTTTACTTGGGGCTAAAGGGATATTTTCACCAGATTTTACCACAGTGCTTTTGTGGCTTTCCTGGGAGCCCAGCAGATAAACACCGTTATCGAAATCTACAGGGTTTTACCTAAACTTGTTAGACACATTTGTTCAAAGTAAAAATGTCAGCTGGCAGAGAGCCAGGCTCTCTCTGACTTCTCCCTTTCACCTTCCATTACTCTCTCCCCCTGCCTGCCCGTCTGAGATTCCAGAAATGTGTATGAGCCATGGTGCTTTTTTCCAAGAACTCTGACTGCCTCCGCAGTTGAGCTAACATTAGAGAGAGAGCTCAGGACTTCAGCTAGTTTCTAGATTTATTATTTTTATTCAAGGTTAGCTTTTCTTTGCAAATTGCACAACCACATTAGCATGCATGTATTTCTGGGTTTGATCGTCAGAGGCAACAGTTTCTATTTCCTGTTATTTGTTCTACCTGCTAGAAGTTCTAGAGACTGTGAGGTAGAAATTCCTGCCACAAAACTTCAATTCACATGAAAGGGGACTGGTGAGGAAAGAAACAATGGCCATCAATAAAAATAATAAAGATAGTTCAACAGGACTTCAGATGCTCGTTGTAAATCTGTGACATTGCTTTTTGAATGCAGAATGAAAGCCGTTTAACTATTTACAGTTAAACTAGGAGATAGGTATAAATTGATTAGAAGTGATTGGGTTTTTTCACCATTTCCACCATCCGCTAAAAGCACCACTAAGAATATTGTTACCAGCATATCTAGTATGAGTCTATTTACTTCACAATGGATTGTTTTACTTTACAAACTTCCAGATAAACCTATTGATCATTTCAATTCTTGATGGTCTGAAATGTGACCTGGAGGGGTCGGATTATTCAAGAAGCCAGAACTCAGGAAAATATGATTGAAATGCAATTATGTTACCATTTGTTACATACTGAACCCATGTATCATCAGTTCAGAAAATGAATAAATTCCAGATCTGGAAAATCCTGTGGACCTGGAAGACAAGCTGTAGGTGATTTTTCATTGGGCTAACCAAATAATCTAGATAAGCTTTCAAAACTCACATACATTGC
Source organism: Mesoclemmys tuberculata (assembly GCA_007922155.1). Taxonomy (NCBI): domain Eukaryota; kingdom Metazoa; phylum Chordata; order Testudines; family Chelidae; genus Mesoclemmys; species Mesoclemmys tuberculata. Next base: position 3,794,854 of record ML675610.1, read on the forward strand.
CCTCTTTATCATGTTAGTGCCACACAAGTTTTTTCCCTACCTTCAAGTTTCTGTTTTGCTCTTAGGAATCAAAGGGAGTTAGGTGCCTACACACCTCTGAAGATCTGGGCCTTACCTTTTTGTCCAATCACAGACTAGATTAGATGTCCATTTCTACACTTATTTGCTGCTTTCATATAGAAGCAAAGGACACAAGAGTGTGGAACATGGAAGTGTGAAACAGATGGGGTTGTCACCTGTGGAAAGATTGAAAACAAGTTTGATTTCCCTGAAGAAATCCACTCTGCACATAACTCTCTTGAAAAAGTCCATTTTCTGGCTGGGAGCTCATGCCAAAAAAGTCTGCTGCCAAGCGATTACATGCCTGTTTTGACTTTAGCTGGTTGCGCTCTTTCTCAGCTTCCTGAATTGCTGGAGGTGGGAGGCAGAGTGCACAACCTGAGTGGAAATGGGACACAGATGCCAGCAAAACTCAGGCTACTCTAATTCATCATATTTCCACTCTCTCTCCTTAGCAGTTATGGATTAGAGAAGGACACTGTCTGAATTCCAAAAGAAAAAGGCAGTGAAATTATGCCGTATAATGCAATATAAAATCTAGGTAGAACCTTTCATCTAAGGTGAAATTCACCCTTACACTTAGGACCAGTATAAAACCTATGAACCAGTTAATTACATAGGGTTTAAATGACAAAACCTGCAAGCTACTGAAAATACCTTGGGTGTCAAGGCCCGGTACAGTTAATAAGACGACCACTTTCCCAGCACTGCTCATTCGCCTGCACCCATTTCAGTCATATGCAGCGCAAACCTCTGTTTTAACTGCTTCTAGTGCTCCTCCACATTGCACTCAATCCTTAATTTTGCTGATAGTTTTCAACCTCTCTGTTCTTTTTGACTTTTTTGCATGCTGTTTATATATCTAGAATTGGTGTGAAAATACTTCCCAGCTATTCTCACAACTGTCCACTACAGATGCCATTGAGGGCTCTTCTCAGTAAAGCAAGAGAGCTTGTATTTAGCACTTACATTCTTTCCTTAGTAATATATGGCTCTTTTATGTATAATACTTGCTTTTCATCATTAGCCCTCTGAGTGATTTGCAAAGGAGGTCAATATCATTATCTCCATTTTACAGATGGAAAAACTGAGGCACAAGGCGGTGGCATTAATGTGTCTAAGGTCAATCAGAAAATCAGTAGTAGGGCTGAGAATAAAAGTCAGATCACTGCCCAGTGCTCTATCCACTAGGGCACACTGCCTCTCTTAGTACATTACAGAGCTCTATCATAAAAAAACAGAAGCAGCACCTACCTGCTGTCCCTGCAATCACGAACCCTGTCTATTGATATACAAGGTGAATTTTTGACATCACATTCAGATTCAATAATAATGGAATGTAGGCTCTTTGCACAGAGGTAAGCACGTCCACAGAGGCTGTGACAAAATGTTTCCCCTTAGCCATGGAAAACCTTCACCAAATTGTTCGCCAAGTAGTCATCCTTTTGATAAAGCAAATCCTTCCTAAAAGTCGTGTATCCAGTGTCATCTACAAAAAATGACTTAGTACAACAATTAACAGCCCCCCCAAATTTTACAGGAGTCGTATACACACCTCAACTGCATGAGTAACTGCATTATTTTATTATTGTCATCCTTCTCCTACATCTCTCCTCCCTACATTTTGTTTCTTTGCATCATATCTGAATTTACACTATCATGTCTTGGGGGCAGAGACTTTACTTGCTCCTGAACAGGGCTCAGCAGCCTTTTGGCTTAGAAATAAAAAATAAATAAAAAATAAGTGGGCAGCAAAAGTAAAGGGGTGATAGGAGAAATGTGAGATTTGGTCTGGATTTTGATCCTCTCCACCACAGTCAGGGGTTATCTGGATTTATGCTTTTAGTGCAAATCCACTTCTATTTATGACCTAGGTGGAAGTTGAGCCATTGCCCTTGCGGTGGAAAAAAATCTCTTTAGTTTATTCCCAAATCTCCAAACCATCCAGCTTTCCTTAACGTTGTCTAGCTTTCAGTGCACTGGCAGAAACCCCAGCTGTTCATGTAAAAATCTCAGTGTTGGCACAAGTAGGAGCAGAGAAGGTTAAGTGTAAACAAACCTGGAGTTGCAGTAAAGAAAGTGGAGGTGGAGGGGGAATAAAAGCACTGAAAAGACATATTTTCTGCTGACAGCATAACAACATATTTTGGCTTTAATAATTATACGGTAGACTAAGGCTTAAAAAGAATGCCCTCTTAAAACTCCAGGTTTTATTTCTCTTTGGCAACAAGTTTTGAACCTCAAGAGACACTCCTGCAGCATGAACTGCACAATTACACTGATAAATTGTAATCAAGCTGCCTCACGGTTCCTGGTCAATTTAAGATCAATTTCTTGTAAACTGAGTTTTCGGTGTCATTTGATATGTCACGCCAATATTCCATTTTGTTTTATGATGGTCTGCTTATTAAAAATTCAGAAATTAAAAAAATAAGAGAAAAAGAAATATAAACAGCCAGGAGTCACAGTCTTTGAAATGACTAGTAAGAACTGTAAGTGAAAACATGTGTAGATTAAAAAAAAAAAACACAACTTTTAAAATAACTTAGTAAGTGTTCAAAGAATCTTACCCTTTTGGTTCAGCCTAGATTTTATCCCAGGAAATCTCTACATTCTTATTCTAAAGACAATATTCCTTTTATTCCCCTCTTTAATTTTATCATAATAAATCTCACCAGGAACTGTACTTTTTGTAGCGTGCAATCCAATTTGGGGCAATTCTAGATGATTGCCTTTCCCTGTTATTTTGATGAGGCCCCCAACAGAAAAAAAGAGAAAGAAAATACGCTAAGAAAAGACGGATTGAAACATCTCTACATTTTGCCAACTGTTTATCTGACTTGATAGTGTTTGAGTGAAACACTGATAAATGAAGCCCAAGCTCTGAACCATTCTCACTGTCTATCAGGCCTTCTTCCACAAAGTTTTTAAGCATGTGCCTAACATCAAGCATACAAACAGTCCCAATGCCTTTAAGGGGCCTTGAATTAAGGGGCTTAAGTAATTTGCTGAATTGGGGCCATGATCTTCAGACCATACTCTAATAATCAGCTCCAAATCTTTGCAAGTAACACGGACAGATGAACAACTGCGTTTTCAAGCATATGTGAGTAGGGGAGAGTAAACCTGATTTGGTTACAATAAGAACGGACGTGCCCCCACCAACCAGCACTGTACTTTAATATCCCTTGCATAAGGTTTGAAAAAGTTTGCTTAAGTCCTGCCCGGCAGTGACCCTTAAAACTTGCCAATTTCTTTAGATAACTCAAGAGTTATTTGCAGTTAGCTAGCCTCAAGTTTTGTAATATTCAAGGTATTTCCTATAGTAAGGATAGAGGAGAACAAGTGAATACTGAAAATACGGTGACAGCTGTGTCTGCTTCTCTTAGGTAAAGCTCATGGGTGTTGAAGGACCACTACTCGTTGTGTCTCTTCACTTCGAGGTTCCATCTGGGATTAGAAGCACAAGTACCATAATAGATAGCTGGGCTGAAAAAGAAAAACTCTTCCGTGGCATTTCTGACCTGACTAAAAGCATCAAAATCACCACCAAAATTACAAGAAACAGCATGAAGATTTTTCAAGAGATTGGCATTCGAACTTTGCAAGTTTAAAAAGTCTGGCTAGTTTAGGAATGCATCCTAACTCAGGGGCATTTATCCCAAATGAAATACAATCTACGAATATCTTTTAGATTCACCCTGTAGTCGCTAGTCGTCAGTTTCTTTTAAAAACTCCTCAGGAATAGCTTCTACTGACAGAAAAGGTAGCAACAAAATGATTTTGTGGCATAGTTCAAAGGAACTGCTTCAGGACAGTCTGCTCATGAATATCTGCCAAATAAATATGCAAGCCATTTTGGTGCTTCAGCTTCAACATCATCAGATGCAGGAATCCTTCCTTCACTGCACACTCAGGCTATGAAACGAAGGCCTTGTTTACTCTAGAAAGTGTTTGACAATATAGCTATATTGGTATAGTTAAACCAGCATACCCGCCTAGTGAAGGAAGGCAGAGGCGCGCATGCGCATGCAAACACACGCACGCAGGGTGAGGAACAAGATGTTTTTTTCAGCCAGTAACCGGGATAGACCATAGATTCAAACACAAACAAAGTCTATTTTTTTAGATTTCTTTTACACTTTTGCTCAGGCGAGAAAAATACGACAGACGATCCACACATATACTTGGTACATACTGTCTGCTTATTCTTGCTACAGTGTTCAAGTACATTTCATCCTTGAGAAAATATTATCCCTGTAATTTTACCAAGGTCAGTGGAAGCTTAGTGTCAGTCAAGTACATAGAGGTCACATAAGTTTAGACCATCCACCTTTTTAGAATATTTTTTGTATTCATTTCATACATCATTGAAATAACTTGCTCCGTTTTGAACTGTTTCCCTCCCTCTGTTTCCTAGTTCTGTACCTGCTGCCTTTCAAAAATGAATGCTCCTTCAGCTTATTGTCCTGTCACACACCAGCTTTACCTTAACCGATGTGCAACAGTGCTGCTCTGCTCAAAAGAGTTCTGTTTTTCACTTGCACCTCATCCAAGAAAGTTACATGACCTGAACCGGGGCATAATTATAATCTGTAATAATCAGGCCCTTCGAGTGAAGGAATTTACTTTCTGAACTTAGATTGTTTGTGTTCTCAGTTGCTCTCCACATTTTTTTTTTTTAAATGTTATTTGTTGAAGCTACAGTGGCCAAAATGTAGAGTTCAGTACTTTCTGGCTTCATGTCCAGGACAGTCATATTCAAGAGATTAAAATCAGCCAGAGTTTTAAGTTTACACAAAATGAAATGAACTTTTTAACCAGGAAATGTGTCATCCCTCACAAATGTGTGCACACTTGTAATCCTTATGATGCCCATATTAGAGCAGCACTGTCAAGAGCTGTACAGCTCAGCCATCTCACACACACGTGTTTATGATTAAAGCCATTTTTATGCATAGTTTAGATTTGACATTCCCTGTTTTCACTGTGCTCTCAACATTTGCAGTGTGCAAACAGAAGTTACAGTAAGAGCTACTCTTAATACGTAGCTCATCTTTGTACCAGGCTCAGGGAATATACCGCTATGAACCCAACCAGCCTGGGAAAAAAGGGAGGATTTGGATTATGCAGGAACTTTGAAGCCCTAAACTAGCAAATATGAATGAACCATTGGCTGATGTTGGCAGGTACACCCGATGGTGTGGTATATTCTGCATATTGGCACAGTCACCGACTAACACACAGTGATATTTCATAAGGGACAAGCCTGTACTGGCAGGGTGATGGACCTGTTGACCTAATACACTGTGGGTGGAATTCGTAAAAATATGGTTTAAGTTGATGGTTGAAAATCAATGGACTAGTGCTCCTAAATTACATGGACACTTTTGAACATCCTTTCCCTCCTGACTATTTGGACCTAATTCTCCTCTCTGTTACACCAGCGAGATACACTGGCACAAAACTGATGCAACAGAATGAAAAATCAGGCCCTGGAAGTCTACATTTAAATGGCCTTATAGATACAAATGTGGGTGATCCAAAAAGAATGAGGAGGAGCGGGGAACAAAATGGCAGGGAATAACCGGAATCTGCCCAAGCCATCCCCCTGCTGGGAAAGGTGTCCCAAATATTTATTCTTTTTTACAAATAGAAAAGTCTGACCTCTCAGACCCATATTTCTACGGTAGTCTTTCTGATAACCTGGCCACATGATATACTGAAGACTTTAATTGATCTAGGGGATCCATTATTGCTGAGATTGTCAATGTTTCCCTTAAGGGAAGGCAGGGTAACAGTGCTTCTTAAAGAAGTTATTGTCAAGCTACTGTTTAAGTTACTTAAAGAATCTATTATAAAGTGACTATTCAAGAAACCAACTCTTGGCAATGATGGGTAATGTCTACCTTGAAACCCCTGACTAAAAATAGAAAAGATGAAGAATGAGTCAGAGACATAAGGAAGAGGGGCAGAAAGATAGTGATGAAAGAAGAAATTACTAATGAAAGAACCATGGAAAAAGCCTAAGAGAGGTGTAAATTACCCCAAAGTGTACATGCTAGATGTGTAGAGACTATTTTTAGTGTTCTTTTAGTGGGAAACTGATCACCTAATCAATTTCCTGCCATTTCAGGCACTTTAGGCATCAATACCCCTCAGTCTCTCTTGTTCTTAGCTTGCGACACACACACTAGTCTTTGCAGACTGATGATAATTTGACCTAATTTCGATTGTTGGGTTCAGTGTGTGGGTGCTGGGGGGTGGTGGTAGCTTGTGAGATACAGTAGGTCAGACTGGATGACCTGGTAGGCCCTTCTGGCCTTGTAATCTATGATGCGCCAAAGAGAATGTGAGGTTTTAAAATGACTAGTGAAGGCCAGAGTCAAACAAGCTGCACTTTCGGGCAAAGCTAGTACAAATTTTCTTTATTTCTTTTTCTTTCTAGCTTTTTTTTTGTTATGGGTCTCTTCATTGTTTCATTTACTTACGTTTTTGTTTGTTTTGCCCAACTAATTGGGTTAACCCTGTTGTGTTTCGCTAACAAAGCCTAAATCCAAGATTAGTGCCCCAAGGGAATTCATCTGAACAATTCCTCTCTCTCCTCCATTGCCTCCCTTAACCTGGCCATCAACATGAACAGAGTCAACCCTGTCTGACCCCAAGAACATATTGGCTAGCAAGTTTTTGTAATTCATAAGTGTCTGACCACTCTTCAAGAGAATCTGTGAGCAACTGAAAGAGATGGAAACATTATTCTAAAGACATGGATGCCAGAGAAAGGAGAAACAGATAAGTTTGAATCCCTGTCTGCTGAATGGTTCATAAACAATCAGGGATGACAAATATAAGGTTCACAATCAGCTCTGAACCCATGCAAAATTTACCTGCTTTCAGGATTTGTTATAAATTCAAAAGTCAGACACTTTTCACTAAGGTTCAGAGGGACCCTGAGCTACTTTGTGGCTTTGCAAAGGAATTATGGGCAATTGTTGGTTTCACATGGTTCAACATGAAACCAATTGGTTTTGTTTGTGCTTCTCATTACATTTGGAGTTAGTCCAAACCCAAAGGTCAAGCCGATGACAAATAAAATTGAACTGAACTAGAGTAACTTTTTTTTCCACAGAGCCCTGCAAAGCAAGGTGTTATCTATATTTCATTGAGGTAGTTATACATGTTACAGGACACAGAAATATTCCTGCATAATTCTGGATGCCAATGGTACGTCATGTCATGATGTTGCACTCTGAAGATGAGTGAGTGTATGTCATAGAACCAACTGTTAGGCACTTCTGCCCTTCCAGACTAAATGCATGTAGTCTAATGAAAAAGACCTCTATTTTTAAGGTTGTGAGCTCTTTGGGACAGGGTCTGAAATATTGCCAACTTCCAGCGTTCAAAAATCCTGAGTCAGGCCTTCCCAAAATCATGAGATTGGCTTAACAGTCATGAGAGTTATAAAAAAAAAATAGGTACTTTATTTGCCATCGGTCATTGGAGCATTTCAGGTTCACATTTTCAAATGTTCCTCTGTCCCTATAGAAGTTAGATATATGTTCTGTTTAAAAAAGCAAAAGCTGAGGTTCTCAGGTAATAATCTGATTGCAGCAGCTGGGGCTTTAAAAAAACCCAACAAATAGGGGAAAAATCACCATAAATTCAGAAGCATTGACAACATTTGTACAGCACCTAGCACAGCAATGCCCCAACCTGGCTGAGCTGTCTAGCCACTACTGCAATATAAGTGTTAAATAATCAGTATAACATTCTGCTACTCAATTCAGTCACTGTGAGTACAGCTACCCAGATGAGACATTCTTGTTTAAAAACAGCAAGGATGGATAGTGGCTCTCCTGAATAAATAAGCTGTAAAACTGGCATATATCCAGACTTGCCAACTTCTCTGGTTAAGAACCAAGCAATAAATGGCACACTTTTAGGGTTTTTATTTCTGCTAAACATGACTGCATAGGAGACAATCCTATTTACTCCATGATCTATTCCTTTTATGTTAGAAAACGCTATTTAGTGCTGGGATATTTGTAAGGCAAGTGTTCAGTGGTGGGCAATTCATATTTTCAGTATCTGTACAGTATAAAAATATCAATAAAATAGCCGTTAGAGCAATTGCCAAATGCTGTCTTCAGTGCTGCCTTTGGGTATAGCAAATTTACTTAGTTTCTGCAAATGTTATTTAGCATTGGTCTGCATTGCTGCCATCGCTCCATTTGCCAGTCGTGGTCACTTTAGGTGATGTTAGCCTTTTCCCATCAGAGCAGCTGTTCTTCTAAAGGTGTACTACAGCCTGCTTTGGAAGGGAGACCAGGGCAGATTGTTTATTACAACTCAAGGATTATCCCAGGTACTGAAGCAGCTATACAGTCTCTCTTGCACACACAGGTTGATGTCCCCCACACAAAGTAACTGGAGTGGAAGCAAAGGAGCTGCTCAATGTTAGAGATGATGCAGAAAAATTCGCAAAGAAATTCTGCCCAGTAAACAGAAAGGAATACACCACCTCCCATTCAAAACATCCTCCCTTCCCTCCTCCCCTCCATGATTAGCAGAACTTTCCTTTAAATTCTGTGGTGCCCAATAGTAATTAAAAACTGACACAGGTAAAAGGTCTGCTCCTATGCAGGGAGTTAATAGCAGAAGCATCTACGTTGCATAGAAGAGCAGAAGGTGGAGAAAAACTGACTGACTTTTCTGCTTACAGAGCATTGTTTATAAAATGTTCATATTTAATCAAAACCTCTCCATGTTCCAAGTCTTTATTAACAAGGACCAGAACCTAGTGGCTAGTCAGCCTTCTACAGAGCATGGGCTCTTTGCAAACTTACTATTTTGGTAGCACTTGAGGGAAGTGAAAGAAAGAAAAGACAAAGATTTATTTTTTTTTTATTTTAAGACAAAGAGAACCAGAATTGATGTGCACAGTGCAAACAACTTCATTTCTACTCAAGACATGCCTAGACTGGAGTGGAAACCCCCCCACCCCTGCTATTTATGGCTTCAGGGTTTGAGCACCTGATAGAATCAGAACCTTCAAGTGAAAAAACAAGGAGGGGAGATCCCTTTGGTTCACATTCTTTTTTTCACACCTATTTTAATTTTCATACCTTCCTCCCATTTTATTATAATCAACCAATAGGCTGATTATAAGGCTCTTGTCTGTTTTACTTCAGGACTACTGAATTAGTAGAGAAGAAAGGCCAAAAGGACAGTGTACTTTTTACCAGGTTAAGAGAGAGAGAGAAACTGTGTGTTTTATGGGGAGCAATTGCATGCAATGTCTCTTGTTTGTTTCCTTGGTGGGCATCCGGCCAGAAAGACAGTCTGCCTCCAACATAAATGAGCTTATAGTTTTATGAAGCATTTTTCACTGCTGTTTGTGGGATGAAGGGACGGGTGAAAAATCTTCCTCCATAACACCAAAGGAATTCACAAAAACAAAGACAAAGGAAGCTAGGAGCGGCACTTATTTAATTTAAAATGGAGAGAAGTCAATCATTAAGAGACCAGCACAACTCACAATGGAATATGAGGAAGACCTGAATGTTCCTTTGAAATTAGAGAAGATACCAGTATAACTTAGGTTTTAGGTCTGTTGAGTGCTGGGTCTAAGGCAATGCCCACTCCTTCCAGCTATACCAATGCCCCAAGTGTACTTTTCAATTTATAATGCACTCCACAGGTCCTGACAGTAGGGTCAATGGGCTGCATCACTAAATTAAACAAAATCCCATTTCCAGTGTCCTGTTCCCCAGTAGACAAATTGATACGTACAGCAAATAGCACGAGAAAGCAAAAGTACATCGGAACCCAGCAGCCTACAGTTTGCTATTTCATTCATCAGAGCTAGGACCCCTTTCATGTTAACATGGAACCCACTTCAGCTAGACTTTACACCTGCTTCAGTACTGCCAATCCTAAGACTTACAAAAGCCTGAGTCAGAGCCCCCCCAAAAATCAAGAAATCATGATTTCTTGTATTTTTTTTTAAAAAAAAAAAAGGAGAGAGAATAAATTTTGATTTCTTTTCTTTTTGCCTGCTGGTTTTGAGATGCTGGATTGCAATTCCTTTATGTTTTCAGGCTGTTCTCTGCATCCACGAGGGCAAGAAAACTACTTAAAGAAAGAAAGAAAGACATTCAAACAATCACATTCCTCAAGCAGCCGGGATTTTAAGAAAAACACCATGCGTTGTGAGACTCATGGTAGAATAGCAAGAACTGGCCCCACTGATTTTGCAGGACTGAGTGTGAGCTGTGATTCCAGCTGTAGGATCACACATCACCACATTCTGCTCCCTCTGGCTCTTGTGGAGATTTTTATACTTGTTCTTTCGAAATACAGAAAACGAGACGTATACGTCCAGCCTTTCAGAGGAAAGCATAGCCTGCACAATCATTCGTGTCTGCAAATCCCAATTTCACCCACGTAGAAGGATCTCAGACGCCTGACTGGCACGTGCAAACATTTTCTGTCCGTATGCATTCTGTGTCTCTTCGCACAAACAAGTGATTTGGGTGTGCTGTTATGCTGCTGATCTACAAAAAGCAAGTACGATGCTTCAAGTCTAGAAGGTTCAAATAATGGGCACACATGTAGAGGCAGTTGTTGAAAATTTGCAGATGAAATTAAGGTGAAGGGAAAATTTATAAAAGTTTATATTTTAAAATCCTGACCTTATTTCTATTACTCCAATATCTATTTTGGGGGGAAAAAACTATACACCAGCAACTGACATCTGTACGGGTGCCGGTGGCTGATTTTACATCCATTTCCATTACCATTTGATAACTTATCATTACCTTATTTTCATCACTGATGCTCATTCCCTCAGAACCTGGATAGGAAAGGCTACCAGCATATTCAAGTGTAAGAGAAAGGACACTGGTAGTTGTAGGAAAAGATATTCTCACTAGAAAATTTCAGCTGCCTCCCTGCCTGCTGAGATCTGGGAGAGATGGTTTCAAAACTCAAATGCAAAGTTTAGCTGTGTTTCCTATTTTCTGTAGCATTTCAAACTGCAGGGAAAAAAATAACATTTTCCCCAACATTTTTTTCCCTTTGATGGAGTTGACGTTGGCTAATAAGGTCCATCTTGTGCAGTTACACCAGAGAAAATCTTTACTAGCCAACTTCTCCTTTCATAATGACCGTTTGATAAGCCATGTTTTGCATTACAGATGTGTATTATTCTTTGAGACCCCATACTTCAAAGGCTTAAGCACGCAGGTAACAATGCACATTTGCAGACGCAATGACTTGAAAAGGAACTCAGGTATATAAAGTTATGCAAATGTTTAAGACCTTGCAGGATCATGGTGTAAATCATATAATGAAGTGATGATGACCTCAAAATCACCCCAGTGAGACTTGGTGTGAAAAAAGTGATAGGGATGAAGTGAGTCTTAAAAAGCAAAGCCCAAACCACAGCCCAGTCCCCTCTACTGAACAGAAACCATTTTTAGGATTCAGATCTGTATGGATAAGTACCCTGACTTGCTTTTTAAGATATACGCATTGCAGAGTGAGGGCTCTCCATAGGTCTGCAGTTCTCTGAGCCAGCTGCTCTATTCCAAACTCAGACCCTTGCGGGGGTGTTGGGTTCTTGGCTCAGACATGCATATACTGCATTCTGGGTCTATTTTTAAAATTGTTAGTTATCATTTCCCTTTCCTTCTGATTCCTATAATTGGACTTATGCTATTAAGGCATCTGGCTCTTCAGGAAGTGGTTTAGAAGAATTACTCCTGATAACATTTTTCCAAGTTGTCTAAACATTCCTAAAATATATGTTTCCGTAGCATACACAGAGGTGTGATGTGGTCTGATGGGTTTTTGGCATAACCAAGGGACAGTTGCATTACCTGTGAGTGGTGAATTTTTCATCCCAGTCTCCCAAACTGCTGCTGATTAAACATCATATGCCCACCATGCTCTCCTGTATTCTGCATATGCCATTTAGCCCCAGCAAAAATTTCTAAGTTGGCTATTGTTAATATCCCACCACTTGTACAACTAGATGGCTGGAGTCCAACTAAATAAACTTCAGAGAGAAGCCAGTTAGGCAACTCAGCTGCAAGTTAATTCCATTTTCTGCCATAGGCTTTTTGTACAATCTTACATGAGTCACCTAGTCTAGCCGTGTCCCCATTCCCTATCTGTGACACAGGGTAATACAATAGTTTATCCTCACAGAGGGGTTGTAAGATGCACCCCGCAGTGCTGTATGGTGCAGAAGGATGGATAATAGACAGCAGGTTCAATGCCTACAGGTGTTTGAGATGAGATGTCTTCATGCCATAAGATTTACAGGAAGAGATAGATTTCAAAATGAAAGCAGTATTAGGAGGGACATTGAAGTCCAGGAGGCAGCTGACAAAATCCAGGAAGCATGACTTTGCTGGCTTAGACACATGCAGAGGATGAATGAAGTAGATCTGGTGAAGATAGGATGGCAGGAGGAAGTAATAGGACAGCGGTCTCGAGGAAAACCAAGGAAGTGATGTAGGGATTGCATCAAAGAAGATGGTAAGCAAGTGGGCCTTAGCATCACCTCAGACAGATGAATAAATGCTTGCCCAACAACCCGATCCCAGTTGATGGATAAGTGGAATATGAAGGAGAGTTGTGATAATAAATACATTAAAGATTGTGAAGTGCTCAAACACTAGTGTAATGGGGGCCGTGTAAATACTGAAGATAGAAACAAGTACAATATCCCTCATTGGTAAGCTGAGAATCAAAACTTCCCAAATGTTTTAGGTAAGAAGAATTGGAAGATATCAGGCCTTACTTCTGTTATTGGTTGCAGAATAAATATTTGTCTGTACTGATCCTCCACTCACTGGATGGGGGAAATCTATAGTCTGGGGAAAGAGGAAACATTTCTCTGTCAGATTACTTAATAAATGACAGCTGTTTGAAGCTACTAAGAGGTTTAGAGTGTTAGAAGCAGACCCAGGGAAAATGGATTAGTAGGCAGAGTGTGATGAGGTGGCCAACAGTGCATGATAAACTGCTGAACCATATGCTGAAATATGTATATAGCACATGGCTCTGCACTTTATCACATGTACATCACCACCACATATGGAAATATATATGTATGTGTATTTTGTAGTTGCTATGAAAAACTCATGTGAGATGATAGACCATATTTCTCAGGTCAGCCAATGAGATATGGAATTTCTAAAATATGTCATTCCTTATAACTGTAGTTTAGTTTAGAGACATGCAGCAGAACTGAACACTCTATAATGCTGCTTTTCCATAGCTAGGAAAATCAGGGTCCTCTATAATACAGATGTTAATAATAGAGATGTTGAAAACAGTTTTACCTTTCAGTCTTTCCAAAAATTGATGCAACTTGTGCTCCTTAAAGGGTTTGAAAATCATGGGCTTGGCCACCGGGGCTGATTTATGTGGTGTAGGGAACCTATAATCTTCACATTAGTTTCTTTTACAACTGCATTTTTTTTTAAAGTTCTCACCAGATGTGTGTAAATTACTTGGAACTGCAGTAAAACCAGTCTCCAGAAAAAGAATCTACTATGGCGCAGTCTACAGTTACCTCCAAGATTCATCAGCAGTCGACGGGAGATATGCAAGCGACGTAAAAAACTTGTGTAACTCCCGTCAACTTTGCTGCTTCTGTTCTGTGCGCCATCCACACTGCGCCAGTTTCAGCCGTGGTTTTCCTAGGTCGATTTCTGGATCGACTAAGTGGGTCTTCAAATCGATCTGATGGCGGCAAATTTGCCGCTGTCAGTATAGACGTAGCCTTAGATTGCAAATTGTGTCACAAGATGTGGAAGCAAAGTTAAGCTTGTAACATTCTGCTGTTTGATTAATCTGAATTCTGATCTGTTAACCAAAATGTAACATTTTAGATTACATTAATATATCTTGGGTCTATTTGCTTAAAACAGGAATCCACAGAATAAAAATCATTATAACTGTAGGGCTGGAAGGGACCTCAAGATATCATCAGGTCCAGCCTCTTATGCGGAAGCAGGACCAAGTAAACCTAGAGCATCCCTGACAGATGTTTGTCCAACCTGTTCTTAAAAATCTCCAGTGATGGGGACTCCACAACCTCCCTTGAAAGCCTATTCCAGTGCTAACCACTTTTATAGTTAGAAAGTTTTTCTCCTTAAGTCCATCATTTCTTGGCCTACCTCCAGTCAATGTGGAGAACAATTGATCACTGTCCTCTTTATAACAGCCCTTAAAATATTTGAAGGCTTTATCAGGTTCCCTTCAGTCTTTTGTTAAGACTAAACATGACCAGTTTTTTTTAACTTTTCCTCAGAGGTCAGGCTTTCTAAACCTTTTATCATTTTTGTTGCTGTCCTCTGGACTATTTCCAATTTTCCCACACCTCATTACTAAAGTATCATGCCCAGAATTGGATGTAGTATTCCAGCTGAGGCCTCAGCAATGCAAAGTACAGCGGGACAATTACCTCCTTTATCTTACAAACACCATTCCTATTAATAGGCGCTAGAGTTTTATTAGCCTTTTTTGCAGCTGCATCATATTGTTGACTCATATTTAAGTTGTGATCTATTATAATTCCCAGATCCTTTCACCAGCTAGTTATTTCTTATTTTCTTGTACATTTTATTTTTCCTTCTTAAATGAGTATGCTGCACTTATCTTTATTGAATTTCATCTTGTTGAATTCAGACCAAAACTCTAATTTGACAAGGTTGTTTTTAATTCTAATCTTGTCTTCCAAAATCCTTGCAACGCCATCATCTTGATGTCATTTGCAAATTTTATAAGCATATGCTCCACTCCATTATCCAAGTCATTAATGAAAATATTGAATAGTACCAGACCCAGGACAGGTCCCAGTAGATAAGCTCTCCCACTTTGATAGTAAACCATTGATAACTACTCTTTCAGTATGGTCATTCAACCCATTGTGCACCCATTTTAGGGTATGTCTACACTGATGGCGGCAAAGTTGCCGAGCTCAGATTGACCTATGTGGATCGACTGAGTGGTCAGTCGATCCAAAAGTCGATGCAGTAAAACCACCCCTTCAAGTGGCATAGCGCTGCACCAACAGGAATGCGGTTCCCGCCGCTGCAGTGAAGACGCGTGCAGAAGGGAAGCACAGCAGTCAACAGGAGTTACACAACCTGAATCTCCTGGTAAGTGTAGACCAGGGCTTATAGTAGCTTCATCTAAACCATATTTCTTTAGTTTGCTTATGAAAATGTCATGCGGAACTGTGTCAAAAGCTTCACTAAAATCAAGATACATCATGTCCACTGCTCCCCCTCCCCATCTACTAGACCAGTAACCCTATTAAAGAAGGAAATTCGGCTGGTTTGGCATGGTTTGTTCTTGATGAATCTGTGCTGGCTATTCCTTATAATCCTGTTATTGTTTATAACTTGATTGTTTAATAATTTGTTCCAATATCTTTATAGGTATCAAAGTAAACCTGACAGATCTGTAATTCGACAGATCCTCCTGGCTCCCCTTTGGAAAGATAAATACTATGTTTGCCCTTCTCCAGTCTTCTGGGACCTCACTCGTCTTCCAGGAGTTCTCCAAAATAACTGTAAAAGGTTCCAAGATTGCTTCAGATCGTTCCTTAGGTGCTTTAGGATGAATTTCATCAAGCACTGCAACTTGAATACATCCAACCTACCTAAATATTTTTAACCTATTCTTTCTGTGTTTGGCCTATATTCTTTCCCCCTTTTTGTCAATATTAATTGTGTTGAGTATCTGGTCACCATTAATTTCTTTGGTGAATACTGAGGCAAACTAGGCATTAAAAACCATATACCAGACTTAGCGAATTCACTCACTTGGACGGTGCTGAGATCATGAGTTTGTGTCCTCACCCATATCTCACAAGTCCAGTTCAACTATTAAGCTTTGTATTTTGTCACAAAAAAACTAACAAAATGAATTCCAATATAGCAGGCTTGGTAAGAATGTTACATGCCTATGGTTTCACTTAAAGGTTTAATGAAAACAGTGGATCTTAATTGGAAAAGGTTGGGAAGTCCTGAATTTGAACTTATTTTACTTTCTAAAGTTTGTACTTTATAATGCCTGAAGTGTACATATACAGTTCTGCTCCAGAGCACTTTTATATGGTTAGCGAGGTTTCAAACACACTTTAAGTGGAAGGGGATAAGACTTATTCACAGCTATTAAAGAGCTCCAGACATGATAACACAAAGACCTTCACTTGCACTGAAACTAGAAACTCAGCATGATAGTACTTTAGAAACAATACAGTTAGTACAGTAATTCACACACAAGATAAAAACTAGTGTATATATTTGTACCACTGCTTTGGGAAAGTCAAACATAAAAACAAGACTGAAAATGCTGACAAAACCCCCAAATGTATTTGTGGGGCTGCATGAAACAATCAAAAAATTGTAAAATCTCAAAATGCAAGGTTTTTGCTTTTTTTTTTAATTCACAAAAAACTGAACCAATTTTACTAACCATTTCCAAATTGTCATAGTGTTCCACTCAAAACAGAACTGAAATTTTACTCAAACTTTGTCCTATTTTAGAGTGAAAACCTAAGAATATCAATCCAGTGAATAATTTTGGCATCAAAGCATAGTAAATTCTGACATTTCATCTTCCACATGAAAAAAAAAACGTAACATATTCAAATAATGTAAACAACAACTTTTACATAGTTGAGGTCATGTATTGTCTTATGTATATTTCCCTTTTTGTATATTAAAGTCCACAGTGGTATGTAACACATGTAAAAAATATAATATAAAAGGCAAGATCACTGCTTGCCATATGTATCATACAGGATAATCTTAAAATTACTATAGTATGCACTGAACATCAAATATAAAACCAAGGAAACATAAACCACCACCAATTATAAAGACATGAATAATGCGAAGGCTATGACTGAACAAATAGATTAACCCTATATTAAAAAACTGTCTAGTGGAAATAAAGTGCAGGAAAGTGTGCCCCCCCTACCCCCTCCCCCCAAAAAACCCAAAGATCCAGTCATGGAGAAATTGTCAAAGACAGGCAAAGACAGCTAAGTGACCAGCCTATCATCAGGAAATACCAATGAGAGTAAAAGGAGAATTCCTAATCATAATGCAGAATTCACATAAAACAAAGGGATCTAAGGCCTTCCAAACATTCCAGATTTGGCGGCAGTCAATGGGAGATATACAAGTGACATAAATCACTTGTGTATCTCCCATCGACTTCACTGCATCTGTCCCAGGTGCTAGACACACTGCACTGCGCCACTTACCGGGGTGGTTTTCCTTCGTCAATTTGTGGATCGACTGAGCGGGTCTACACAGACTGCTCAGTCGATCCAGAGACATCAATCTGACGGTGGCTAATTTGTCACCATCAGCATAGACCCAGCCACACTCAAAAGTGACTTTGTTCCACAACAAAAGAGAAGCAAATACAATCATGAAAGAAACATGCAGGGCAGAGAATAAAAAGAAGAGTGGGAGAGACAGCAGTAGGAACTCAGATACTTGTTTGGTGGGTGCAGGGCAGAAACCTGGATAGATGGGTACACAGCAGAAAGTGAGATGAAAAGGAAAAGAAACCAAATCAATGTTGCATCATGATTTATCAGCACCGGTCTTCTCAAGAGAGATCCAATGGCACGCACACATCATAAAACCTAGCCTACTCTGGGTATGGGCATAAGCAGAAACTGAGAGAATTGCATGACTTTGTTACAAGTTAACTTTACTGAGTAATGAGTCCCCAGAAACATAAAAGACTGAAGAGTAGGAGTTAGGTATTATGATGGCCAGTTACAGCACCTCTAAAAGAAGAGGGATGTATGAGACTGTCAGCAATGCAAGCTAATGAGCTCAGCAGCCGGCACTCTGAGAGACCTTGTCACTTTAAGACTAACACAGTAACTGGTGTCGGAAAGTGAACTCAAGGGACTGGGCACTGAGTAGTTGTATGCTGGCAGTTAAATAAAGCTATTGTATTTGAGAAGGCTCTGAGCATGATTCATTTTTATAACATTGTCTGGGGACAGGGCAATGGCTATATCTTTGCAAATGGAAAAAGACAAACGTATTTTTCTTCTAAATGGAAACTCACACTTTGCAGGGAATTATGGAATTCAGCAAAAGTTGCAGAGATGATGTTCAAACCATAGGATCTGCAAGATTTTTCTCACCTTGGCTCAACTCTTGTTCATAGAGTTAAGGCAAAAAAAAATTTGTAGATTTTTCTCTTGTACGAGACCTTGATAATCTCCCTCCCCTAAATTGTTCCAGCAGCCTAAGGGTTGCAGCCTCTCTCCTCCTTAAGCCCCTGGACAAACTAAGCAGGGAGAACAAGCAGTTTTTCTATTAGGCCTCTGTCCTGCAAATGCTTAGGTACCCAAGTAACTTTATGCATGTCAGTAATAGTAATTGAGTAACATGTTCAGTGGGACTGCTCCTGGACATTTAAACACATACTGCCACCAACCAGAATAAGTCAGTGGGAGGCAAATGACAACAAACAAATGAAGATTTTTGCATGTTGGGCAGCCCCATGAAGAGAAAAAACTTGAACCAAACAGTAGGAGAGATATGCTTCAATATGTGGGTGGGGGTTGCACCTTAAACAGGGAATTGAAAGACAATCGACTTAAGCACATGCTTAGTTGCTTTGCTTAATAAGAATGAGTTACTTAATTGAAGACCATGTATGTAAATTCTTATGTGCAAGTATCTGTGTAATCCACTGTGTGTTACAGATCCCCCTTTGCCAACCCAAAGAGTACACGAGTTGTTACAGAACACGGCTACAGAGCCTGGGCTCTTTAGCTCAAGTGGTAGCAGCACATGCTTTTAGCTCTGTAGGTCCCAAACTTAATTCCCAGTGCCTTGGCCATGATGACAGCTGTCACATTTGCAGCATCAGGGCATTATTTCCCAGTAAGTATCACAAAGGGGGCAAGGGTTCAAAAGGCTCTGCTAAGATCTTAGCAGAGCTCACTCTTAAGAGCCGATATAAAGACTCTGCTTACGGTGCTCAGCAAGATATTTTATTGTGCCTACAAAATCCAGAAATTAATGCTGCATATTTCTGAGCATTGTCTAACAACAATCTACAAACGGACATCTCTCTGTTATAGAGCACTCCTGTAACACCCATGGAGCAGTCGGAAAAGAATATTTTCAGACTTGCTTAATCTTTTCATTTCATTTTTCCATCCATTCTTAGCAAAGCAATTCTTTCCTCCCAATGGTTAAACCAGGTGGCAACATGGGGATCCTATTCTGCCACTGGGTGAGCAAAACCATCTTTGCAGTCATTGAAAATGAAAAACCCATTCTTTGGTATTGCCCATGCCTCCATAACACAAAAACTGTTACGGGGTATTTTTCCTCAAACTTAAAAAAAAACCAAAACACTTGTGAGCTAAGACAATGGACGTGTCATCTCCAAAAGGGACTTTGAAATATTAGCAGCAAGAGAAAGGAAGAGGAAAGTTGTGGGGGGAGAGGGATTTAATAATCCAGCTCCATATATAACCTTCCCATAGTACCCTAGGTCCAGATGCCTAACTGAAATCAATCAGCAAACCATTGTGAAAGTGGTTAACTATGGGGTGAGGTTCATGCTGATATTTGCTTAGTCCACAGTACACCAATGAGATCGCTGCTGCACAAGTGTACGCTATGGCCAGGGTATGGGGTAATGAATCAAATGCTAGAAAAAGATCTTCATGGCTACCAGTATAGACCCACAATTTGATTGTTTTGAAATCAATGGGAGTTAGGAACTTAAATACCTTTGAGGATCTGTGCCCTCACGTTCACCACAGGCCAATAAACTCTAATAAAAGAGGCATTGATTGGCTGGCGAAAGGTCCTCTAGTTCCCCCCCGCCTCCCCAGAGGTTAGAGTCTGCTAACCAGGTGTCCACCTACAGCTAAAATAAAAATGAAGCAAATGTGTTTTTTCTTTGAAATGTTTGAAATATTTATATTAAAGGAATTCAACTGAATCCTGCAGTTTATAGGTGCTCCGTGGAAAGCTGCATATTCATCTCATAACTGTAAAATATGTAAATCCATAGATACCACATAGCAATGCAAGTATTAAATAGAGTTTCCAACAAGGACTCTTTGCCACTGACTGCATCACTAATGTGTTTACCATGACCTCAGAATCCCTAGAAGCTTGCGTCTACTCTTATCAGTCACTATCATCTGGCCATGAGGGGTTTACAATCCTATCTCAGACAGGCACATGGCCACTAATGAAGTTTTCTTGCTTAAGTAGTGACTCCATGGATGATTAATCTGGCTGGCAGCTTGAATCTAATTTCCTGGAAGCAGGGACAGTATTCAAGGCTTGGAGAAGCAAGCAGTACTCATTCTGAAGCAAATGATCTCTGTTCCAAGTAGAGGCTTTGGGTGAAGATAGAGAACTTTTATCTCGTTGTCTCATGATTATCTCCTCAGTCTTAGGAATTAGATCTCGCCAATGGAAAAATCTGCTCTTACCCTGAAGCTGTTGTGAGATTGGCTGGCTGAAATATTAGACTTTTCACTTTAAAATTAAAAAAAAAATTATAATCGTTGACTAGTCTTCTAATGCCCTCTTTTATGAGCCTCAGAAGGTCACCAAAACAATTTACTTCCTTTTCTCTGTCTCCGTATGGTAGCACCAACTAGTTAAAGAGCTGTAAACATTTTCGTTGTATGCTTTGTGCAGAAACCATGTGTAGAAGTTCACTTTGGAATCCTGACACACAGTACACAGCCTGGGCTGGGGTAGGAAAGCTATTTATTATTTTCACATGTTTTGTGATTGTCAATGATTGTTTTAATAAGGAAGGCAAATGTTAGGGCAAATTTGCAGAGGGTTGTTTAAAATGTATCCCTCTTGCTTGTAGCCTATTTCTAGAGTTACCACTTGATAACAGAGGTGATGGGGATGCTTTTGGCCTCTTGCCTTAATTGAAACTACTATATAGCTAGCTGGAATGTTTTTTCCCCTTCGTGAAAAGCATCAACTTTTTGTCCAAAACCCAAAAACAAAGTACTTCAGTTCTCAGATTTTCAACAAACATTCAAAACTTTCTGTGGACAGCAAACACTTTCATGACAAATTTTAATTAGTCAAAAACTCAATTTTCAATCAGATAAAATTTGACCAGCCCTAAACAACTCATTTTTTAAATGTATGAATAATTTTGTTCTGCTGCTCTTCACACTCAGGTATTCTATGCCACCAATTTCCATTATTTTGGGAAAATGCATCTAATTATACAGTGACTCCCTCTTTCCCATTGAAAAACTGAATCTCTGTTTTTCTAGCATTTGATCTATTACTCCATACCATAGCCACAACACATGCTTGTGCAGCAACTATCTCAGTGGCACAATGTGACCTAAGCAAACATGGGCATGAACCTCACCAGATAGTCCAAAACTCTCAAAATATTTTTTAGTTGATTTTGTGTCTTTGGCACACCCATTCTTTATCATCTAAACCTTTACTTGGCTCTCCTTTCTTTAGGATAGAAGCAGCATCGCTAATTCCCTTCACCTTAGGCCTGGTCTATCCTTAAAATTTAGATTGATAAAGCTACAGTGCTCAGGATGAAAAATTCACATTCCTGACCTAACCTCAGCATAGACACAGCTAGGTTGATGGAAGAATGCTTCTGTTGACCTAGCAATCATTGCTTAGAGAGGTAGCGTTCCTACAGCAAAGGAAAACCTCCTTCCGTCACTGACTATGGGGTTGTGGAGGTATAGTGAAAAGAAAAGTAAGTAGTGATCTGAAAACATGTAAAATTGGAAATAGAGACAGAAGCTGAGGAAGATACAGTTTTATTGCTATAATCCTTGTAGTGAAGACGTATTTTCTTCAGGGTTAGCTTAATGTTTCATGCCCAACGCTTCTCCAGCCTTGCCATTAGGTTCCTGTCACACTGTTCCTTGAATTCCTCTGTATTAGTCTTTCATTAGGCCCGATCTACACTTACCTTCTGGATTTGGCAGCAGTCGATGGGAGATACATAAGTGACGTAAATCACTTGCATATCTCCCATCGACTTCGCTATGTCTGCTCCGCGTTCCCTTCAACACAGCGCTGCCAGGGTGGTTTTCCTGCATTGATTGCTGGATCAACTAAGTGGGTCTACACAGACCGCTCAGTCCATCCAGAGTAATCGATCTGACGGCGGCGAATTTGCTGCCGTCAGTGTAGACCCAGCCTCAATAATGACCTCTACATCATTTAAGCCTTATACCACCTCATTTGCTTTCATCTGAAATATGCCCTGTGTGGAGAATTTGTAAGTGGCCTGTGAGTGAACCACAAGTAGCCAACGGAGGCATTAAATGTCATCAGTTTGCTGTTTATTTGCTTTTTCTAATTACTTTTATTTGACAGGCTCTACTTTGTGCACCTACTACGCTGAAGAAAAGTGATTGTGCCTAACTTGTGGGGAATATTGTCTAAAGTGGAAAGACTAGTTTTCTTCAATCACTTTAATGAGATCCCTCAAGTCTGTGCATATATGGATTTCACCACGGGTTCTTTTTCTCTTTTGGAACCCTCAGACTATCCATTCTTTTTGTTCCTCAGTTTCTGCCTCTATTTCCAACTTTTTTCAGCTCACTAGTTACCTTTCATCCTACTGAACTGGTAGGTTCTTCAGTGTACGTCATCATTTGGATGGCTGGCTTTAGATATACTTTAAAAAATCCTGGCAGTTAACCTCTCTGACTATATCTAGTTGTTTCTTTGTTTTCCTTCTCCTAATTTACACTTCTGTGAGGTCTGGTTTTGATGGTTCTGTTATAGTTTTTAGGAGATGAAATAGCCTGCTGGTTTTTAACACAAGGATAGACATTTTGATAGGTCTACCATATTGCTTTGGCCTCTAATATCTATAAATTGTTAAATAACACTGTAGATTTTAATGCCAATCTAATCTAAAGATGTTTTTGGACAAAGAATCCATGAGCCCATATCCCATACGGGTTGGAACTGTATTCTTAAAATCATCTATGATGGTTCACTGAACAGTATGTGTGGAACTTCCTCTTGCCTACATCTTTTAAGCATGAATACACACTGGAAGTGCTCAAATTCAGCCTTTTAATCCTTGGTGTCACTTCTGTCTCTATGTCTTTTTCTCATCCTCTCTTTCTTCTATGCCCTGTCTTTTCATTTTCTTCGTTCATTTTAATCAAATTAGCCCTTTAAAAGCAAGGAAGATTTACCCTCAGAAGCCGAGTTTCCCATACAACATTGTATCTTATCTGCACTCACCCTTTCATTTGCACATAATCATTACTTGTACTATTGGTCAGAGTAATTCAGTAGGATTAATAAATTCAAATGTAAAAAAAAGCATTTTTAAAGTCTTAGTCTCACTTTGATCAAAGATGTTCTTAATGCCCAAGGGGGATGCTAATTTGGTTAGTCCCACAGGCTTTTTAATACTATTTGTTTCAATTGTTTTCAATATTCTGAACAACTGACCTGTGATCCAATAGCAGTTTTGAATTTCTTGGATATTTTAGCTCCCCTCATGATGACTGCTTCTTCTTTCTCAAATTTCTGCAGCTTGCATTAATGAGAGAAACAGACTTGCATCCTGTTCAGCATCAGCCTCTGATTAACATCTCATCCTGATTCTTTAGACCTCTCTAATAGTATAATCATTAGACATAACCAAAATGATCCTCTTTTTCATTATGGCATGTATTTTTCCTACACTAGACAGCTTGTGTGTGTATGTGTGTGATCAGGCTAAATACTCTTGCTGCCTGGATACCTGACAAACCCAGCTACTCTGCCTAGCCTATTTAGGGTCCAGTCTCAATGTTTCCTAACTTTTCAATGTCTGACCCCTAATAAAAATCAGTCTTTTAATATATGTTCATCTGCAAATGCAGTCTTTTATTTTGTATTGCAGCTAAGGTAACCATTTGTCTATTAACTTTACTATATTCAGAAAAAATATCAAAATCCTTTGAAATGAGATATTTTGGCATAGATTAAAATATTCTTGAACAAAATAATTTGTCCAGGGTTTTTCAGTCAGTTGGAGTGATCTGTCTGTTAGATTACTATGTACTGCTAATCTTGTTTCCTTTCTGTCCAATGCATATTTGGAAATGTGCAGCCTTTTGGGTCATGGACAATCTGTTTCATGTCCTACAAGAACCAAAATGATATATTCCTTCCATCTGGACCATTTTTCAGCAACATTTCACATTTCAAAGTCCTCTGGAGGTATATTTTCTACATTACTACTAGTTGCTATTTTGGTCCACCTCCATCCCCACGTTTGCCCGCAGCTGATTTTACAAAATGAGTCATTCTACATGAAAGACTTCTAAAACAGCTTTTTAATTTAACTGTCAGACTACAAGTTCTTCTATGCCAGGCCCTTGAGTTGGCTTTCTGACTTCTGCTGCCAGTTTCTATGTTAATCTTCAGTTGACATATTTGCTCAGAGTGCTAGTTACAGGCTGCACTAACTTATACTGCCACCAAAACTATGCAACTGTCATAAGGTAAATGGATGTACTGTTGTCCTCTTCTCCCAGCTTTGCAGAATACTTTTCCCACCCAGAAATATCCTAGGTCTTCCCATTCCACCATAATATAGCATGATCTTCAAAGTTTGTATTGGGTATTTAAAAATTAGTGTTATAAAGCACAGGAAATTTTGATTCTCTCTTTTTTCTTTAAAAAAGGGAAATTAATTGTTTTTAAACAATGTTAATGCAAGGCTAATGTTACATTTAAAAGCTCAGACATCAGGAAATGGACACTCAAAAAAAAAATTCTTCTGACCCATATCGTATTGCATTCTGAAAACCCAAAGTAAAACTGAATTAAACCAGGATGAGAAGGAACAATAAAGATTGAACCAGGGGCACAGACTTTGCACTAGATAAGATGTGGCTTCCCAAGCTCAAAATAAATATGAGCATGAGGAAACCTGATTAGGAATTTGTGTTAACAGTTATTTTTCCCAGACAGTCAATAGGCCAATGATGTGAAATGCTGTATTTCTTGTAAAACAAGGAGATATACAAATCTGCAGATTGCTCAGATAAATTATTAATTGTGTGAGAAGACGATTGGACAAAGAGCAGTGACCTAGAGTTAAGAAAGGAAAAGTTTAGGCCCAAGTGGGACAAATCCTGAGATCCTTAATTCACTTTCACATAATCCTCGTGCAAATTTTCATTGACTAAAGTGAAACTTTGCAAGTTTAAGGATCGAATAAGGCTTTAATCCATTAACAGTAATAGAAGCTGGGTTTTGGAATAAATTCACAAAAGAGTTGGTGAATGCACCATCAAACTAGTTATTCTGAAACAAGTTAGAACAGATATCAACAGGAATGGAATAAAACGAGCAATGATACAAAATAAAGGCTGTGTGATGAGATGTTTCCGGTGATCTTTACTGTCCCTAATACATGAGGTCTATGGTTTTTAACAGGCCCTAAATATATATTTAGTTGATAAAACTGAATGGCTCCTTTGGAACCATTGAAAGTTTATTGGTACAGTAATATACATTGTAAACTCTTATTTTAAATGACTTTGGAGCAGCTGTTATAGCATATCTGATAAACATCCAAAGAATTTTACAAAATTTATTATATATTATGAAGAGAAAAATCTTAGACAATCCAGAGGCTCAAGTAACCATCCCAATTTTTGTTTTATCCAAACCACTTTGGGCTGGAAATCTCACCAGATCGGGCTCTCCCGAGATTTTCTGTACTTCCTGGTTCTGTGAAGACCAAGACTACCGTGATGTTTCTGCTGTATTTCTCATGGTATTTTGGTACCGCTTCCAACACAAACTAGGGAGTGCGAAGAGGTGAACAAATTTCTCTCATTCAAATAACGACAAAGGTTAAGTGAACTTTTTTCAAACCCCCACAAAAAGTTTTGAATCTCATTCCAGGCATTGTAAAGGATGTAAAGGGAGCTGAGGAAACTTTCAAGAAACTGGGAATGGGTGGTGTTCTCACCTTCTATAGAAGTGGTGGTTGCATTTTGCCAGGCTTGAATGGAGAGTCACACATTTCTTTCCCCCATCCCTAATAATAGTCACTTGGCTGAACCATTTCTACCTGCAGATGCTTAGAAATAACTCGTTGGTGAAAGAAAAGAAAACCAATTCTTACTGTGTCAGAAATGTGAATTCCTCCCCATTTGCCATGAAAAGATGAACTACTCCTTCCTGCAACTCTCTTGAGTCTGTTGTAACTCCACAGCTGTCAGATCTGACGGGCTTTTAACCTTACCTGCAAGCAAAACGTAGAGTCAAAAATTTCTGCAATGGAACTGTTGGTAAATGAGAGAACTGGGGAGTATGAATCAAAAACTTTTGGCCTTCATCTTGGAGAATTAGAAAATAGAATTGTCCCTCTTGAAAATGGAGAAAAAGAAGATCAGATTGTTGGGCGTAAAGCACTTGGACAATGGATTACTCTGAGGACTTAGAGATTCACATCAGGAGGTCAGACCTGAGATGTGTGTGTGCAGATGGCCACTTCATGATTTATTATACCCAGGCTCTCATCCCTGAGGCCCTGGGGTCAATAGGGCAAAACTCTGCACTGGAAAGCAAACATACACAGAAAGCCCTGCGGCCCCACCCTTCCAGCAAATGTCAATAGACCGAGGAAGATCATAGTCAAGTTTTTTAGATAATATTTCAGAGAACTCATGTTGAAAGAAGCAAGTAATGGTATTAAATGCTTCATAGTACTAGTTTTTCCTTCCTCCTGGATATTGATCTAGAGACTCAGACATATTGTGCAGCCTTTAACACCATTAAAAACCAAGTAATGTCTGAGGAATATCTAATATGTACTTTGCATCTAAAATCTGGTACAAGAAAAAACCTCCTTTTTGTAATTTACCAATGCATTTTACCACTCCTAGAGCACAGTGAAAAGGCGAGAAGTTTTCAAGGGCTATGTAACAGACTCTCACTGGAATTCATAGGATGAATCATGGTGGCTAAACAACGTTTTATGAATTACAGCACTAAAAGTTATTTATCTCTGGTTCAGCAATAATGTTCAGACTAGTTTATTGTAGATAACGAATATACTATCAGCGCTGTCTATACATGTATACTGGAGTTTTAAGAGTTTTTGCATCATATTTTTGCATCTCCTAGAGAAGAGTAAAGAGCAAGATGGGCAATCCCTCTGTACCTCATCTGGCTGCTGAGCTCAGCTTTTTATGTCTATATACTGATTTTTTAGAACATTGGAAATCTGCCTATTATCATTTTCTTTATAAGCTTCTTGATTAGTGCGTGAGCATTATTAATTATTTGTATTCTGGGGTCTCAGTGAATTAGACACATTATATAAAAATAGGTAGAAACAATCCCTGTCTTGAAGAACTTATAGTCTAAAAAGAAAGGCAATATGTGAAGATTGGGAAGAAATGTACATAAAATATTGTGTGTGTATTATATATACACAAATAAAGAAAATGTTAATAGGCAGATCATATTATATATATATTCCTAAACATGTAATGTGGCCATTCAGCATACTTAACAGAGATCTCTTACAACTCTTCCTGTCTCACTTATTATTAAGGAACACTAGAGAGCCTCTGTAGTTCTTTGGCACGCCATTGTTGGTTCAAGTCAAGTTTCAACAGTTCAGATGTTGGTTACTAATGGATTCACTCTCTAGTTTTTTTCTTTCTTTTAGCAATCCCTGGTATCGCTTTCCATAATGCATGTGCATGACACCTCTTCTTTCTCCCTCTCTGGTGACTGTCTTGCAGTCCAGTTTCAGTGTTGCAACTTGAAGATTTTATCATGAGTCTCATAATATTTTGTGTTTTGCTTAAAGCCCCTATCTTTGGAGTGAAGAGATTATATGAAAATCTCAACGTTCATTTTTAAAAAAACAAACTTTTTAGCCATCATGTTTTTGGAGAAAAGCTCAAAAACATGACTCAAAAGACTCAGAAACTAGAAACCAAAGTAAAAGAACTCAGAATTTATTTTTCTTTTTCATATATCTCATCATTTTTAGGCCATTCTCTTGATTTTTGGAAGCTTGACTCAAGTTTTTGGAACATTCAGGGCAGGCAACACCACAATTTTTCCTAGTCTTCTTTTCCCTCCTTTGCCTTTCTCCCTTTCTTTCCTCCCCCCAGCCACTCTCTTTTGTCTTCTTTACTCTTCACTAGCAACTCCTAATTTATCAGATTGTCCTGTCGTTATTATAATGCCTTAAAAGATCATAACCCTAAATGCATATTGCTCAGTACTATATAATGTGAGGTTACTTCTGTTTATTGAAGGATTTTATTTGTTCCATTTGTTCTGAAATTGATATGTATTCTAAGCACTCCTAGAATGATAAACAAATGCACTGGACACTTGTAAAAGGTCTCTCTGATTTATGTTTGACTTAAATTTGGAGGTAAAATAATGCCTTCAGCCTGTAATGTAATTTATATTCAGACAGACATCAGTCCATTACTAAGATGGCCTTCTTTTCTCCCCCGAATCCCTGAAAAATTGTACTAGAAGATTTCTTCTGGCTCATTATAATGGTATCCAACCACATTATGATTCACCTGGGGATTAATGTATTACTATTAGATAATCCACAAGTGGTACAGGTGGTGAAATAAACATTAACCTGTTGCAACAGGAATGATTTCAGAACTGTTACAAGAGGTAAATGGAGGATGGGGGAAATTGTAGCTAAAAATGACCGTGGTGCCACAAATGACTATTTTATGGGATGTTGCTAAGGCCTACAAGAAGGGAGAAATGATTCAATTACTATTTAAAGTACAAAACAGATAGGGACTTTTATCTGATTTAAAAGGATAAAATCAAATACCTACCACACAGAAATATTAGGGAGAGTGAGACTGAAACCCTGTTTAAGCATTCTAAACCATTGGAGTCATTAGGAGTCTCTCCTTTAACTTCAGTGAGCTTTTGGTTCAGGCCTTCTAATATTAGTGGTGAACTTAACATATTAAATCATAGCACTGAATACTTGATCTTAAGAAGAGCAAATTAATTTTAGGGGTAATAAAGATGATTCAGTTTTAGCAAGACAACTTAGTAAACAGATTCAGGGAAAACTAATTAAAGAATCTAAGGTCCAGGGAGTAACTTTCACCCTCCCTGACCTAAGAAATAACTTTCAGAACTTTTATAAATCATTTATATTCCTACAAATTTGGTAATAAAAGTGATATATTGTAGCCTCCTCTCTAGCCAAGGACCAGCTACCTACCCTCCCTGAGAAAAAGCAAATTGATCAGCAAGAAAATCTGTATGCTATTAGAATTTTGAAAGCCCATTAAATGCTGGGCTTTGATGGTTTTCAATTAACATTAACAAAAATTATAAGACAAGACATAGTTCCCTTGCTTACAAGACAACTATTATGTTTATACCCAAAGAAGGAAAGTGCCAGAAGAACGTACCTTAGACAGGAACATTTCACTATTAAAAAGAGATGCCAAAATTCTGGGCAGCATCCTATTGGCATGGCTAGATATGGTGATTCATTCTTTTATTCACAGAGACTAAACAGGCTTTATTAAGCATCATCAATCTGACTATCAGTCCAGGGTTCTCCGCTTAATCTATTCAGGTGTTGAGAAGGTGTTTGATTGGGTCGAGTGGGACTATTCCTTTCAAGTGTTAAAGAAGATGGATTTTAGTCAAAAGAACTTCTTGGACTGAGATGGAGTATTGCATGCCAAGCCAAATGTCAGGATATTTGTCAGAAGGGTAAAAAGGTATCACTTTTAGTACTGGCCAGAGATATGACACATGGCTTCTGGTATTAACTGTGAATGTTTAGAGTGGCCACTAGGAGACACAGAGCAAGACATAAACAGGAAATAAAGATGGTCTTGCATTCACCCCAGCCACAGTGCGCTGGGTCTCTAGGATCTGTAAATGGTTGTCCCCTGTGATTATTTCTTCTGCTCTTAAATCCTTCAGGGAATTAAAGGCATAAAGGCCTTGATAAGCAAAGCACTCAAGCATATGCTTAACTTAAACTGTACAGGAGTCGTGATTAAATCAACTGGGCCACTTGCATGTTGAAAGTGAAGTATATGTTTAGGTGTGTTCCTGGATCAACGCTGGAGGTAGCTTGAGTAAACTGTCATATAGCACTTTACATACTTTTTTATATCACTGCTCCAACTGCAACTATATTGCTGCTCCTGGAGGGTCCCAGAAAGGTATGTTGGTACAAAGCATTCATAGACCTGACATTCTTGCTTTTTGAATCCCCCTGGAACTGGCACCTGATCCAAAGCCCACTGAAATCAATAGGCAGATTCCCATTGGCTTTAATGGGCTCTGGATGAGACCTTTAAACAACAAATAGAGACTATCTGCCCTTTTAATTGATGCCTTAAAATAAAATGTCTAGGTAAATTTCTCATCTCTGTCATTGGAATTGTTTTATAATTAGGCTTGGCCAAATTCGATGTTTTTTTAATTAATAATTTTGATGTTTATTTTTAAGCATCTTTTTACATTTTTTATCGGGTTAAATGTTCAGCGTTTCAGGAAGTAATGGGGGGGATGGTGCCTGACAAATGGAGGGGTCAGAAAATTATTTAATGACATTAGACATTGAGACTCAAAATGTTAAAGCTTTATAACCGTTAAAACACAAATCGTCAGCATCACATGTCAAAATATATAAAGTAAATATCCTTAAATCAAAACCAAAAATTTCTCAAGCAGCATTTTTCTTACTTTGCCTATTTGTAAATTCCTGTTATCAATAGAAACATTTTTTTATTGGTTTGTAGCACCGGGAAAAACTCACATTTATCGACATCTACCAATAAAAGTTCAATCCTTCCAAGCCTATTTATAATCTTCCTGTTCTTATTCCTCAGTTCAGAAAGAGAATTGTATCTGGAAGCATTTATTCAGAAACAGGACTGTAGGAATAAATGCCATCCAAATGTACTAGCTACCGCTCATTCGTTACTTAATTTTTTAAAAAATCAGGATGATGGGGTAAAGAAAGAGAAGGGTCAGGCTCTAATTTAGCTGATTTTATACACTGACCCATCTCTGGTGGATTTGTTCTGTTTGGGTCTGGATAAATGGGTGAAATCCTGGCTCCACTGGCAAAACTCTCATTGACTTCAGTGGAGCCAGTGGAGCCAATACATTCACTTTCTAATCACTGCAATAAAGAGAGAGAAGTTACACAGGCCTTGAAACTGTCAGGGTAAAATATTCTGAAGCAAAAATAACATCTCCCCTATCACTTTAATGACTGACCATGAGGGAACAAGTGTGTCCCAAATTTAAATTCCACTCTGTCATCCTCATTGCTGATTTGGCATTACCCACATTTCTAGCCTGCTAACTTGAGCAATTTAAGAAAGTAATATGGTTCTAAAATATCTACTTGATTATTCATAGTTCTTAGAAAAAGTGTCATTCTTAAAGAACATGAGAATTAGATGACTATTACCCCTTTTCCCTCTGTTTACCAATCCACAGATTTGTATAGAACCCACTGAAAATCAATCATTCACTAGGGATTTTTGCATTTAAATTAATTTTTGATTAAGATTTACTGACCAGCATGTATTTTTGGCAAACTTTACAAAGCCTTAATATTGCATCTGTTACCTCCTAAAATACTAGAGAGAGCTGGGAAAATACACTTAATCCCAAAACTTGTAGGAAATAATGCAATATTTATGTCCTTGTTCTCCAAATTTAGGTCTGCAGGAGGCTTAATTTAAGATTGCCACCCATTGGTACACGGTCGCTGTGCACATCTCAACGATCTCTCAAATGGATAAGGATGAATACTGGAAGTAATATAGTGACTGTGATGTTATTTCATGGTCTGTGGAGCTACAGAAACTCAAAAAGTATAGCTCACAACCCTAAGCCATGTGTATGATGAAGAAAGGGTCAGCTATAAGCTCAGAATAGATAGATGTATCTACTTTTAATATCTGTAGATGTTAAGAGATGAGCTTTTGATTCAGGCCTACCTTTAAGCCATTACACATGGATGAAGCTCAGCATGACGAGGGAAATACTGTAACTGGACAATTGTTTGTCTTTGCTTAATGCTATTTTTCCCCCCCATTATAGTAGTGCTTAGAGACACCAACCACAACTGGGGTCCCTGGTGCTGGGCACTATCCCAACATGCAGTAAGAGTAAGCACTTGCCTCAAAAAGCTTATATCATAAAGGAACAAGGCAGACAAAGGGTAGAAAGAGAAAATTAATGATTGTTCAGAATAAGAAAAATCTAGGCCTTTTCTTCCTAAAGCAGGTTTCAAGTTCTTGATGTGTGAGTGGCGGAGATGTACAAACTAATTCAATCCAGTCTAACTGTCTTTTCCCTCACTCCTTCCTTCATGCTTTTAGTTTCCAACAGTTTTTGTGAGACTGAGCCACTTCACTGTTTCTCCTCTTAAAAAAATTATTATAGTTTTCCTGGAAATTTAGCGATGAACGACACACACACACTCTTCAGTCTGTTGCTAAACAGCTATTTTGCCAAAATTTTCAAGCAAGGCCCCCAAATCCATAATTAGGAGGCTAAATTAAAGGCCTGATTTCCAGAAGTGGTGAGCACAGGCAGCCTCCACTGACTTTGAGGGGAGTTTGGAGGGTCAAATTCTGGCACTGTTAAAATCAAAGGGAGTTTTGCCAATGACTTCAAGGGAGTGAGGATTTCATCCAGAGTGTTCAGCAGTATTGAAAAAAATCAAACCTTTTATTTTATGTGCTTAAATAAGGATTTAGGGGGCAGATGTTAAAGGTATTTAGATGCCTAACTCCACTGGGATTTAAGCATCTGAATACCATTAATATTCTAGCCCCAAGTTCCTAAATTTAAGGCAACCAAGTTTGAAAATGTTGTCTTTTGTCATGTGGAAAAAGGAAAATGTTCTAGAGGAAATTGCACTTTATGCGGAAGATGAACTTGAAGTGGTCTCTTGAGTTTGTTTTTATTTGTCTGTTAAGCAGAATGCATATTTATGGTGCTATATAAATAATAATAATGTTATCACCTCTCTGTATTCTGTTTATAATCTGTGTATTCTGCAAATTTCAACAACAAAAATAAAGACGATTTGGTTTGTTTTCTGTGAAGACCCATATCCATTCTTATTTTATGCAACCCCGTTCTCCCATCCATGGTTATAAGGCACTTTGCATTTAAAGCTATCAGAGGAAAACAAAAGAAAAACAAACTACAACTGTGTTACAATAACATTAAATAACTTAACTCCATAAAAGCAAGAGTCCATCTCATATAATCAATTTTTCTGAAGTCCCCAGTGAAAATAAGGAGTTCTTAAAAATAAAAAAGTATACGATAGCATTTGAGAATAAAAGTGGGACTGAATGAGAATTAGTCATAAGACTCAGAGCCTTTTACCTGTGAATTACCAGACTGAATCCATGCCAGCTACGGTAGGTCGTAAATGTATTTGTGAATTGATGACCTGCAATGGTCAACGTTATACAGCTACAGTTACCTCCCTATGGTATCCGAGATAATAGTATTTCTCCATACATAGAATGGGAATGAGGGCATTTTGGATAATATTGTTTGGTCTGTCATAACCATTGTACATGAAATGAATGGGGGGATCTCAATCTATTGTCCAGTAGATGTCCACGCTGTAAAAACATC
Organism: Mesoclemmys tuberculata; assembly: GCA_007922155.1. Classification (NCBI taxonomy): domain Eukaryota; kingdom Metazoa; phylum Chordata; order Testudines; family Chelidae; genus Mesoclemmys; species Mesoclemmys tuberculata. The sequence goes on from ML675610.1 coordinate 3,828,654, forward strand.
ACAGAATTAACCCCTTTATTTGCAATTCCAGCATGATTTACTGAGCATGAAGACTGAGGGCTCATCCAGAACAGAGCTGAGGTACACTGCTGGGGTTGCATAGCGGAGGCTTGCGCTATACACCTTTTTAGTGGATAGAGTTCTTCAGCCATTAGGGTTGTCAGTCCATTTCTTCCCATCACCGGAAAACCCACTTTTGACTTTAGAAAAAAGTATTGTAATAATTAAAGCAAAAAATATGATCGCTAATCTAGGTATTCATCATGCTATTTTGTACTAATCCAGGATTACAGTCAGCACCTTTAAAAACATACATTTATCACAAGCCACTGTTAAAGCGATCATCATGAAATTTATAATAGCTACTAATTCCGATGACAAGGAAATGCTGCAGATGCAGTCAATAGTATAAGCGGTACATGGCAAGCTTTGTAAGAGCAACAACTGGATTTTCACATTAAGACATTTCAAGGTAGTATAAACACCATAAGGTCAGATCCTCCTGAGCTGCTGAGCCACCTCGGTCCCCTCTCACCCAGCTGTGATTAGGGAGGGAAATGGTGCAGAGGGAATCCTAATGTGCCTGCCTAAACTTCTCCTTTCCATCACTAGAGCAGCACAAAGCATCTAGAGAGATTTCAGTGCCCAGGCGCATTTACAGATATATTTAAGACATTTTTAAATGTAAAACAGCATTGAGCTAGCCAATGCCGCTGCTTTAGAAATAACTTGGTGGGACAAAGTGCAGGATTGTACAGCATCACATTCAGTAGACACTGTTTTGCATCCAGCTGCAATGGAAGTTTTGTCTTCATTTGAAAATGCCACTATGGGCATTGCTCAAATATTTAATAACAGACTTAAGCTGGTTTCAGTGTGTGGACGTCACAGAGCAATATATGACGTGTCTTGGCTCCTGAGCCTGCTCCAAGCTCTCAAATTCAACCCGTGCTCAAGTAGAAGCCTTAAAAATAAACCAAACTCCTCTAGGGACTGAGAATGTTCTCTTTTTCTCCCCCCGTTTCTCCCGGGCAACAAGCTAGCTTCCAAAGTCAACCAGTGCTGCTGGGGGCTCAGCACTTTTGAATATCGGGCAAGCTGCTGAGTAGTCGTGTGAGGAGTTGGCCTCCCTTCAGTTCCACTCACATCAGTGAGAGCCAAGGGCACTCGGCACTTTGCAGGCATGCTCAGCTAACTGAAGGCGTGAGTCCTTGATGTACATAACTCAAGGACCTTACATCTGGATCCTTCTTTTCCTCTTTATTCTCCCTTCAGTAGTCAAACACTTGTGAGAGGGGCTAGATGAAGCTCCTTCTAGGGTCTGTTAAGCACTGCTCCTACACCTGACCTCAAGCAGGGTTTACTACAGATGTATATAAAGTGTTTCTGTCCTCCTAAGGGCCCAGAGCAGTCACTGCTTCCACACTGCCAGCCCCACGTTGAAGTGGCTTATTAAAAATTCTTTACAGAAGTACATTAGTATAAATTAGGAGGTGGAGGCCATTATCCTGCATAAAGTCTAAATTTTTATTCAAATAATTCTATTAGCATAATTATCTTTTGGAGAAATTAAATGTACATTATTATACTTGATGTACCACAATTATAAAAAACCAAATTTTCACTTGTAAGGTTGTGCAGTTCTCAAGCAATTAGCCATATTGCACCATGCAAACTAAAATTAAACACATAAATTAAAACAGCAGGGGGGGATAATAATGCTAGAGAGAGGGCATAGACTTTCTGTAGTTTGTTGTTTCCAAAGCTCACAGTAAAGATAAGTCTGACAAGAACAGGTCAGACAAGCGGGGTTAACAGGTTTTCCCCATACTATTCTGTCTTCTGATTAAAAAAAAAACTACTTGGCAGAACATGATGATAAAAGTATAACCTAAGAAAGTTCCCTCTACTCAGGGTTTGAGTTTTTAGTCTGATTTTTACCCTGTAGAAAAGTATTTTTTTTTATTAATCAGCTGCTACACTGGTTCAGAATTCAGCATTCTTAGTCTTAGACAGTATGATTTGGACAGGCAACTTTCTAATCCCTCTGACTGCATTTATAGACAGACCTCTATAAACATACTTACAGTACTTAACACACTCCTTTTATCCGAGTGAAGCTTACTCCCTCAAAGATCTCCAGTTCAATGTACAACCACATTTCTAGAAGGAATAAAGCACCTGAATAACAGATAGAAATAAAATACAAATGCTGAAAGTGCCTGCACTAACATATCTTGATGAGGTACTTCTAGAGAAACTTTATTCTGTAAAATCTTCCTTATTTGGAATTTATCTGTGTGCCTTCAGATTGTATTCGAATAAGACTGAGCTAATGCTATTGCATGGGGGGTAAGAGGGACAACTGGAAGAAATTGCAGAGATTTATCAGATTCCTCAGCTGAAGGAGCTCACTTAAGATTTGTTATTCAAGTTGACAACCTGAAGATACTGTTGACTCCTAAGCTTCTTCTAGATATATAGATCCCAGCCAGCAACTCCAAAGAGCTGAACTTCCTTTTGCAGAGAACTTTGTGCATTGATTATGCTATGTACTTTAAATACTGCTACACCTGAAATATATTCAAAAACTCCAGCCTTGCAAATGAAATGTCCCACGTGGTAAATGCTTCTCACAAGGAACGCCTTATGTGTGTGCACCATGAAATGCACTTGCTTCCAGTTTGTTTCCTGTGACCATTCAAGGTGATGGTTTTGACCTTAAGTCCTAAATGGTTTGGGTCCTGGAATCTTTACAGACTGTGGCCCAGATTCTCAAACACATTTCGGCACTAACTGCCAGAATCTAAGCCTATCTGACTTCCTCATGTGCTTGTGTGGTAGCTGAGGAGATTTAAATCCCTTAGTTGAAATAAGAAAGGTTAAGGGGGGGTATCTCAGTGAAGGTTCTTCAGCTCTGGAATGCATTTCTCCTCCACCCCCATCCTTTGGTACGACAGAATCTACGTTTGTTGACTTTCAGGGCACGCTTTTCTCTCAGATTACTGAGAAGGGATAAGTGTGATAAAGAAAGGGCAAAGCCATAAGGAGTTTTCTGGATACAGAAGATTATGTTGTGGGTACTTGTTCAGCCTATAATTTTACCATGCATCTTTGTATGTAATTGTTCATATTCTGATCTTGAGAAGAGGAGCTGATGAATCCAAATAAATAAACTTAAAATGATTTTAAAAGGTTTTGCGGGGAAAATTAGTCTTTTCCATTACTGACGCTGCTGTGCCATATTTGAAGAAAGAAGGAAGACAATAAAAGAGGAAACAATAATTTAAAATCTCTCCCCAACTTTTTATCAATGAAGTGAAATCCAAGATTACGCAATATAATTGAATCAGATTGATGCAATATCATTTGAATAACTTGTATAACCTACTGGAAGGAGGAGGTGCCATTCAAATAACAGTTACTTCACCAATTCATTTAGAAATGTGTAAGTTTTCAAGCCTGGGCAAAGAAATGAAGGATGATTCCTTAGTAGCAATCTATGCCAGTTTAAATTTATATCATTAACTATTATTATGGGTTGGCAATATGTCCTTACCTGGACATGTGTATCTTTGCACATACCGTAAGCAGGTCTGTGGCATAGTTTGATCAATTTCTTGTTTTCTTGTCATGTATTACTACAATCAGTCCTTCCTTATTCCACACGGCAGTTAGCTGGAGCTCTCAGGTATCCCAAGATTGGAGATGTCCCCCAGGGCTTGTCTTTGGCACAGAGATCTTTAACCACTGAAGTTTTACCAGCACATCAGGCCTTATGTCCTGGAGTGCAACTGCCAGCATCTCCATCTCTGGGGAAGCTGATTGCCTATAAGCAGGAGACCCTGGGTATAAAAGTCAAAGCCGATTGAGCTTGCTTCCCCAGAATATCCAAAAGCTTATGGTGTTCTTGAGATCACTGGCTAAATGGAGGTAATATGACATTATTTTCCTTCATTTTCCCATTGCTACGAGGGTGTGACAGCAGGGTCTAGTAGTAGTATAATAGAGTCTGTTTATTCTTGAAATGTTGTAAATATGGAAGGTGGGGAGGGTCATATTTGGCTGGGATTGGGCTAATTTTCTGTATGGCCCAAGTCCAGCTGAGTTACTTCCCTGTCCTTGAGATTCCAGAATGACTCTTGTCTTCTTGCCCTTAGGGGTAGCTATTTCCTCTGCTGTTATAGCTGCCACTTTTCCTTTCTTGCCCTTCGCGAATACATCTATCCAAGTCTATGGGCAGGGAGACTCACTCTCTCTCTATATACGAGGTTACCCTGTGACAGTACCAGCAGCAGCAGCCCTGTCATGGCAGGATGAGGGAAAGGAAGCCCATAGAAAATAGGAAAGGAGAACCTTTTAGGATGGGGAGAGTGAAAAGACTGGGGCGGGGGGACAACAAGCTGGAAGAGGAGAAGGAGCTAAAACAAAAGGAAGAGAGACTATAAACAGAAAAGAGTACATTCGTCCAATACCGGTGCCCCAGTGGAAGCAGAGCCCCTTGGAGATACAGGAGGCAAGAGGTGGTTCAGCAGTTATCTTCCAAAAAGAAAACTAAAGATGGACAGGAATCAGAGAGGGTGGGTGGCTTTATTAGGGAGAATCACAATGTCTGGTAGATTTCCTCCGTCATTTTTAAGTGAATCATGGCTCCGTGGGAGAGGGATATAACATCGTTTCTGAAGCTTCTATCTCATGCTTTGTGCCTATTTTGGCACCAGATGACGTTATTATAAGAAACCAAATCAAACACTCCCAAACTCTGAATCTTTATGTGCCTTTCTTACAAGTTTGAGGGGGGAGGGGGAGGGAGGGTTGCAGGCTTGTATATGCTTTTGCAATGAAACCACATCCAATACAGCTGCAACGTGTCAGTGCAATTTGCAGAGCATAGATTGTCAGATTTGGGAGCTTCTTCTCTGCTCTCCCTCTCCTAGGAGAAAAGACCTTTAAGATCAGCCTGAAAACTATACCAGAATCAAGACCCTGATCATTAAAACATTAATGAAAAGATAGAATGCTCCCAAAATTTTCTTTTAGCTAGGGATTGCTAAACCCATAACCTCCTTGGGGAAAAAACATAAATTTCAAATATAGATCGAGTGAATCTGGGACGTGTATCAGGGACTTCACTGAAACTATAGAATGTCTATGAGTCTAAGTAACCTAACTAGTATTCAGGAGAAACAATACAAGAAATAGATAATGACAATATACTTGTGATGGGTACACGTCTTGACACTGCATCACTTAATCCTATTATACTTTTAAGGAGATTGAGGCAGAGGGTTTAAGGCATACACCTGCAAAGGGCCTAAGTGACCTGCTAAGGGAGTAATTTTCTGAGTCAGGTTTAGGATTCAGGCATTCCTGGCTCCCACTCCAATGCTTCTACTAGTCAATAGCACCAGGGTTTTGGCAGATTCTGGTCTTCCAAGATCTCTGTAGGCATTGTAAGACTTTCTTTCACAGATCAGAACCAAACAAATAGGGAATATTAGGCAATTGCCACCCCAAGGAGCTGGAACTGGGGGAGGAATAAAACCAGAGGTCAGGGAAGATCTTTGGAATAAAAACCTGGGATAATCAAATGGTTTATTGAAAAGCCAGAAGGATTGTTGCAATCCACAGGGAGCAGGTCCACAGAACACATCAGGAAAACAAGCTGCGTAGAAATCAAATAGGAGGGCGATTAAGAAAGACGTGTTTTGTTGGTTAGTAACCAGAGATGGGTGGAGTAATATATTTATTGTAATATGTATTTCATTTCTAACCCAAATTCACTGTTAGCCAAAAGTTCCAGGCCAGATAGATGAGATAGCCCATGTTCAGTTTCTTTCAGAACTGGTTTATCCAGCCCCAACTCTTGGTGTATGAGTGTATCTAGTGACTTGAATGAAGAGTCAGGAACTCTGATTTCTAGTCTCCACTTTGCCACTGACAGTGTGACCCTAGTCAAGTCTCTTCACCTGTTTCTTACACTCACTACCTGTAAAAGAAGGATAAATACTTACCTATCTCACAGGGATTATGCAGTTTATTGTAATAAATGTTTATAAACTACTCTTGGATCCTCCAAGAAAAAGTGTTGTAGAAGCACTAGTATTAATATTTTTGATCTTACACCTCTGTGAAAATGCTCCAGACAATCTATACCTGAACCAGGATTAGAGCACTAGAGTAGATAAAAGGAGAGCAAGCATAAGTAATATAATAATGCAGGATCATGTACAAATAAACTGAAATGCTTGCATGCGGTTGTAAATGTTTTCTAATAAATTCTGAGACACTTGTACTGGAGGGAAAAATGGAGTAAATCCTACTGTCTTGCTGTCTATAAACTGTAAATTATGTCTCTGTGGGAGTAGGATGTACAGTTGTCTTTGAAACTTCCATCTCATATTTTTGGCACTAGTTCAGATTTGCTAGGTCACAAAGTCATCATGATGAAGTAACTTGTCTAAAACAAAGCTGTTCTTCCAAAGCTATCAGGGATGAGAAAATCTCAGGTGCACAGAGAGCTGTTTAGCAGTAGTAATCATCATCTATGTGGCACTGTACATTTACAAGGCGCTTTACAAACAAGGGTGTTATGAGGATAAATTCATTAATTTTCACCAAAGTTCATGTGCGGTACTCATATACTCCACTGAGGACAGCTGTAGAAGTACAAAGCCAGATATGAACTAGTGTAAAACACAGTCCCTGTCCTGCTGAGTACTTTCTGTTTCAAGCAATCTAGGATATTTTCACAAAACATAAGTTCAAAGGTGTTTTTTATTGCAATCAATATTGTATGAATGGTGACACTCATGTCTGCTTCTTAGTGCTACTATAACTAATAAATTAACACATCCGTTGAACTAATTGATTTATTTGATATAGCATTAGCATAATGTAGTTGTCACTACAGATGGGTGGAAACATGCAGTGATGCTGATGTCTCATTGGAATCAAATATCAGCACAATTCTCTATAAATGCCCATGTTAGACTGTTGTGGTGAATGGGTTATTTAGGTACATACAAATCCTTGGGGGAGTTTGCACAATTGCCACCCCATCATTAAACACGTTGTACTCTGTTCACTTGGAGGAGTCAGGGCTAGGTAGTCAGAGTCATAGTTCTAAAATATACTGAGATACAGAGCAGTGCAGAGGGGATGGGTTCTCCTCTTTTTTCGAGATTGCTTTGTTGTGTTATTTGTTTGCTTTATTAAATAAACCCTGGTGAAAAGTACCTAGCTAGCAACCTTGGTGACTGGAGTCCTGTATTTATCCAAGCTACAGTAAAGGCTTTGATTGCTATTTCCTGTACCCCACACTGTCCTGCCAGTACACTTAACCTGATCTAGAAGGACAACTCCAAGTTTGATCCAGCTCCCAATGAAGTCAGTGAAAGTCTTTCTAATCACTTCACTAGGCACTGGATTGGGCCCCTAGAGGAGAGTTCAGTCTCTAGTTCATTCAGTTTTTGTCTGTGCACAGAGGCTGCTGCAACATGAAGGCCATTTGGTTCTTCTAATTCTGATACCAGTGATGTCTGTAGGATAGCTACCCATCCACGTGGATCTGGATTGAGACCACCAATTCTTAACAAAAGCTAAACCACCACCATGTGGTACCAACTTTTGGTTATTAGTGGCCTCGTCTGAACCTGAAATTTTGAAGTTGTGAGAACTTTTATAAGAGACTTTGCGTCATAAAGCCATGTGACATGGATATAGGTCAAACTGGAATGAACAAAGTGAAGGCTGGCCTAAGCCACAAAGTATGGGCGTGTTGGGTTCTGGGGGTTCACTCTGTCTGTTGTGGAGATGGCGTCCATCCATGGACTGCAGATCTGGATCTGAACTTCAAAACTAGAGGTGATTAAGATTTGGGGGCCTTGGTCCAGGCCCATCATTAGATCTAGCCATGAGAAGAACCGAACAGCCAAGCTTGAGCTTGAGGAGAAGTCATTTCCTCAAGGCTTGTCTTCACTGCACTGCTCTGGCAGCGCTGCAGCCCTCGATGCAGTGGCATCGATTGAGCAGGTCTGGTGAAGACTTGCTCAATTGACTGCTGAGCATTCTCCCATCCACTCTGGTACTCCACTGGAACAAGTAGCATAAACTGTGTCGATGGGAGAGCATCTCCCATTGACAGAGTAATGAAGACAGCGTGGCTACTCGATGCACAGGACGTTGACTTCAGTTATGTTACCTATGTAACGTAACTTGTATACCCTGTATCAACAGAGCTGCATAGTAAAGAGAAGCCCTCGGAGGGCCCCCACTCCCAAATAGTGCTTAACTCAATACAGCACATCACAAAGACCACACAGTCAGAAATAAGTATTCCAACATGTTGTGTAAATTCCAGAAGATGGGGAGACAGAGAAACAGGCTTGAAATCAAGTTAGCTCAAAGCAATGCTGATTAGAGTGATATGATTGTTGTAAGTAGTATTAATAGCCAAGAATTGGCAGTGAAATCATTCCCATATCTGCACTGAGCGCTCTGCTTTGGGATTGTAGATATACATCTTGGCCAAAAGTCAGAATTGACTTTATTAATGTTGATTCCCTCTGCCCCCGGCAACCATCAGGATATTTCCCATTCGCACGGTCAGAATATATGTAAAGAGCTGTAGCTCATGTAGTTTGACAGCTAGCAGACTGTAGGTTGAGCTGGTTTTCTTGTTAGTGTTAGTTTGAAAAAACAACACAAAGATTGACATACAATTCGGATTGCCTCCTCTTGATACTGGCCTTGCTATACACAGACATACTTTATCTTATCAGTCACTCAATCTATCCAGTAATGATAAAGCAATAATATATTGATTTGTAGTTATGTCCTAAGGGGGAAATGCTTAGAATTCTCTTGGCTATAATACTGTGGAACAAGCAGCTCAGACGTATTAGGGCAGTTAAAAGTGGTGCCTTCCACATGATCGGTTCCATCTCAACAGGAAGAGGATTTCAGCTGTCTGTGTGACACACTCTGCCCCCATTGTGATGGGAGATCCACAGCTGGAATGTGTGAGGAACTGGTTCCCATTGTTCTCATCCCCACCCTGCATTAACTTTTCCATTACCCTATCCACACTGGGAAAAACCAATTAAAAGCTGTGCCCTGGAGAGGCTGTTACTAAGGAATTCTTTGCCAGAACAGCTGCAATGGAGCCACACAGCACAGGATCAAGTGGGAGCATCTTAGCCTGCACACAGCTTCCATGCAGATGGTCTTGGCCTCCTCTAAATTCCCCAGGATTCACATGGCTTTTGATGACTGTATCATGGGGGAAAGGGGCAAACCACTTCAGTTTCCCCACAGAACAATCCCAAGAAGATTCCACATGGGGATCCTCCTGGACACATCCTTCCACTCATGACTCCCTCCCAGAGGTACATCTTCAGGACAGGACATTCTGACCCCAAGTCAGAAACAGGGAATTGTATGCCACTTCAAGGCAGGCTTTGAGCTCATTCTTCTGTTCTAACTGTTGCTTACCTTTGTACCAGTGCAAAAGAATCTCTGTTAACTGTCAAATACCTCTAAACTTTGAGCATTTCAACCTAACGTCAAGTTCAGTTTTCTGCACCAAAGATGCAAACTTCTGAGGTATCACCGAGAAATAATAATAAAAAACCCACTATCCGTCTGCCTCAGCATTTATAACTTGTGTCTGAATGCCATACAAATAGATCATGCCTTACAGTACATGTTATGCCATTCATATTAGAAATGTTGGAGTATTAGTAATTATTTTAGGATTTTATAAAATACCTGAAGAGCATCTGCCTGGATGGACACAGAACAGGATGAATAGCGATTGCCATTAGTCTTGATTGCCATCATGTTCCTTACAAATAGAAAATATGGGCAAAACAAGAAAACCCACACACTTGGAAGGGTTAATAAAAAAGGTGATTTAAGTGGTCAAGGATGGACTGACTTGAATAGAAAGACCCCTGAAACAATCATTTTGCTGTGGAGGGACTTGAGATGACTATATCAGAGAGGAATTCCACACCCATGAGAATTGCTAAACTGAGAAGACACAGGCACCAATTTAATCAAGATAGAACCTTGCAAAAAAAGAGAACAAAGACTAAAGCTGGTGAATAAATTATTTTTTCAGGTACATGGCAATTCTGAAAAAACAAAAAACAAAAAAATCAGTTTCGGTCAAACCAAATCTGAACATTTTTGGTGAATCAAAAAAGGGCATTTTGGATCATCTCCCCACCTCCCGAGCAATGATTCAAACCTGGCCCTTCCATATCCCAGATGAGTGCCCACATCCCAGTGAGGTTATAAATTGGGATTGGGGGTGGTGTAAGGGTGATGGCAGCACCACTACCTCTTGTGATTTGCAAATCTCTAAAACTGCATGTGTCAAAACCACAAATAGTTTAGGATAGACCAAAAATGCATTTTTTTGAGGAATCAATTACACATCCAAAAAATTTCACCTAGCTCTCGTAAGGACAATTCAACTAATCTCAGAAGCCTAGATGGCACAGCAGGTAATCTAGATCACCAGTGTTACTTTTTGTGAGCAGAAAAAAAGGGGAGAATGGTCATTTAGTAGGACATGGGTGTAATTCCCGAATCTGGCACAGAACTGTACTGTATCCTTGAGTAGGTCACTCAATTTCTGTGTTTCTCACTTTCCACACTTCGGAAATGGAAGGTGCTGAGAAAATCAATTAGTTCTTGTAAATCATTTTGAGAAACTTGATGGAAGTCATTGTAGAAGTATAAAGTGAACTAGATTGATCAGAAACATTTTCTTAGATAAATAGGATAGGAGAGATTTAAGTACAGAAGGCAGCAGATAATGAGGTTTTAAATTTGGTTTAAAAGTATGTTGGGTACAGGTAGAGCCTACTCCTGAGGGAGGCCTTGCAAATGTTTCCAATCCGAGGGAACACCACATACTGGTGCAGATAACTTCAATCCTTACTCAAACACTGACTGTGCGATGCTTCTTACAAAGTCACACCACAAGGGGGACTGGATCTTTAAGTGCTTTTTTCAAACTATTATACATAATCACATTGTGATGCAAAGTGCAATAAAATGAAGGAGAAAAGGCATTTGCAAAGGAGCACTGTTGTTATCCCTGTCACAGTATACGTGCAGCATCTTCCACCTCTACACAGATGTGACATTAGTAAGAACTAAACATCTGAAAGAGTGTCAGATGTCCCATGTTGATACTGGGTTCTCAATTGTTCTTCAGTCTTTCTTTGAAAAGAAAAAAAACAACCTCATTGCTAACTGTTATGGTTATGAGGGAATAAAAAAGTCAAATGTGACTCAAGTGAAACTGATGAAGCAATGTCTGCTTGAGTTTGCAGAGAGCCTGCAATAATGGCTTTGAAGTGTCAACTGTCCTATTTATTTCAAATGGGTACTAACTCATATGGCAGTTAAGGTACTTTAAGTGATCAAAGCAAAGCATATAAGAAAGGAGAGGAGATATATTATGAAAGTCTACACAATATACATTGAGTGATCATTCATTTTGGGTAGGCCTTTAAGATCGAAGAAGGATCTGATTGGTTCTGTTTTTCTGATGAGTGCTCAGCTTTCACAAGTTTGGAAAACACTGCCCTAGTGCACACACAACATTTACACTTCAACAAGTCAAAATCTTTTAACAGTTTTTTGGTTTTTTTTTTAAAGAATGAAAAGTATTTTGCTTCACCACCAATGCTCTGTTTACATAAAACTGTTTTAAACTAAGAGTCATCAGTAAGAGAAGTTAATGGGTTGGCTGCATGTACTTAAGATAAAAGCTTGAAAGCTTGCACAGTAAATATAATTAATGACATCTTTGCAGAATTCTGAAAGTTAATAACCTGCCATCATAATCGTCGTCGTCATGTTGCTCTTCTGCTTAAAGAATATAAGAACATAAGTTCTTCTACCGAAGAACTTTTCCACTCACATAAAACTTTACTTTGTTTTAAGCAAGTAGCATTGGGGGAGGGGGGCTTTTACACTGTGGTGTTCCCATTAACCCTTATGGTACTGAGGACAAGTTTAGCCAAGGCTTTCAAAAACAGGTGCCTAAATGAGGTACCTATATATGATAAATCACTTCCTTGGCTAAAAGGTCTGGGCATCCCACTGAAGTTAATTGAAGCTGTGGGTGTTCAGTACTTTTGTACATTAGGTCTCTTATTTAGAAGCCTGATAAAGACATAGTAATCTAACTTCAGGGACCTCTTTCTGAAACTCTTAGCATTGGCCTTTCCAAGATAGGTGATACGTGAATTTGCTGTAAAATTTGATGATAGTGTTACCCTAAGAGCCTCTCTATTCCAACTGGCAAAGGAGCACCCAATACACAATTGTCAGAATATTAGTCAAAGTGTCTTGTGGCACACTGGTCCTTAATGTTATTGTGTGATGTATGTATGGTTAGTGTGTAAAGAATTATGTCTGTGTGCAGGAAATGTAACTACTAATGTGTTGAGACCAAGCAATCTGAGTAGAGCAGATATCATTGGCAAAGGAATGTTGTTTCACCTGTTTGCCTGGGTCTCCAATGTAAATTGAGCAAGGTGAAGCCAGACACAATGTCTATATATTTACGTCTAAGGTAAACCAAGTGATTAAACCAATTAAAAACGCAAATTGACCAGAGAATGAGGAAGACAGCCTGGCATCTACCCACCAGTAGGGGAAAGGAAATTTGACTGGGTTTGCTTTTTCAAAGACATTTCAAAGGTTTACTGGACTGTAATGGATTCTTTCCCCATTTTTTTTAGTTATCCATCCCCTGAGGGACAGAGGGGGTAGTAGCTGCTGATTCCCTGAACATTGGATCCTTTTGCTGGAGGGGCTGGACAAAGATTGTAGCTTCCTAAAGTTAAGTCTTAGCCAATAAAAAGACCTTTTATTCTTTTGTTTGTAATCATTTTTGTTTGTGTTATCCCTGCTTGGTATCACTTACATTTCTGTGCTTTGTTAATAAACTTTCGTTTTAATTTAAACCGCTTCAGTGCTGTTATATTGAATTAAGAGTGAGCCCTCAGTTAAACAAACTGACTAGTACGCGTACATCATCTCTTTGGAACTTTTTGAAAATGTCCAGTGAGAGGGAACTTGGGGACATCTCTGGGGAACTCGGAAACTGGGGTTAACGGTTACCACAAAACAAAGTAAATACTAGCAGGGTCCTGATGATTTTCCTGGTGAAGCAGACACATTGGAGTGGGAGGGAGTTGAGATACAAGTTTAAAAGCAAAGCTCTCCCTTGCAAAGCAGAGGGGTAACACAGTGGCTTACAGTTCTGGGCTGCCCTGAGAAGAGCATCACGCATAGAAAAGAGCCATGTCAGTAATTCATTTTGAGCTCCAGCTTTGATTTTCTCTCATCCTGCCCTCACCTTCTCAATCAGTCACATGTGCTAAATACCACAGCTGGTTTTCTAATAGCACACATTTTTCTATATTCAGCTTGAGTCCAGCAGCCTTAAATGCTTTCAGAAATTGTTTTAACCTTATGTTATGTCCTTGCTCAGATTTCACATAAACTGAAATGCCCGCCATATAAACTTCCACTCCCTCCATTCTCTCACTCATTTCCCTTTGGAGGTTTTCTGAGCTGGGTGGTGGAGATGCAATGCCAAAGAGGAGGCATGAAAAGAAATTCTGAATGACACTTGACAACTCGTCAGCTTGGCATTGTCAGGATGGAGCAGAACTTTCCAGAATCCACTATCTGCGGCTAGGAAGGGGGATATCATTGTGCCACTAAACACAGAGGTCATGGGTGAGATTCTGGGCCCTGTTAGTGCTCCGGCAGTTCACATGGGCTGTAAAGCTGCCCTACTTCAGAGACTAAAGCAACTTTTGGCAGCCCTGGAAATTGAAGGCCTGTGAAGGTGACATAGTCTCACCTTTGCTCCCTCCAATTGGCACTTGCAGGAAATGGAGCTCAGCCAGAACCCAAGGATCTGTATTTTCCACCCTGGGAAGAATACATGTATTGTTCCTCACTGCTTCATTGGGCCTCCTTAGTTCTGTGCAGATACGGATGAGCTCATCATTTTGACAACAGACACCACAGGTGTTCTGAATTTCCTCCATTCACGGTCCAGTCCCGTTCATCCTTCCCTGGGGAAGCAGTGGGGCTGGCTATCTCCGAGGTGTGCTGACTGTGTAGTATACATCCATCTCTCTCAAAAGAATCTGTTCTCCTTGAGCACACCTGGCTCCTCAGGCACAGCGATCTTCTGTGTGTTTTAGATGCCTCTTTTGTATAGCTGCGGTTGGCCTAGGAAATGACAAAGTCGGCAATCACATATTCTTCATAGCTTGCACGGGCTGTGCATGGACACAAGGAATCCTGAGCTGCTCCAGCTTTGCCTGTTTACAAATCAGTCACCTCTGGCCTTGAATCAATACTAAATTCAAAGACAATGTTCCAACTCCTGCCATCAGCAGTCCAGGGACAGTACATGAATACTGCTTTTGCACACAGATCCCTGAGAACATGCTACCTATCTTCCAGATTCCTTTCCTTTGATACACTCATTCCCAATATCCTATTCGTTTTCATTTCAGGCACATGCTTGTACTATAATAAATAGGCATGACCAATGTACCTTTTCTTTACCATTCATTATCTATCGTCTACGCCTTAATGCTGACCCCTCTGATTCACCTGTTCTTCTTAACCCAGAAAAAAGGGCTTTACTAGAATAAGAAAAACAATCATATCTCTAAAAGCTATTCTTATTCTTTCCCTCCTTCACTGAATAGTTTCTTCCTAAAACCTGTCCTCAGCTTCTTTACCTCTTTAGGTAGAAGTCCCCTGAGGCTTCTTGCTCAGATGGTGGGGGGAACCTGACCACACCCAATCATTCATACTGGGTGCCTTCAGCACCAGCCACGGCTCCTTACAACTTGCAAGGGGCCCATGCCCTTTACAGGCCTTCTTACATTTCTCTGGCTTACCCTGGGAGTTCACTGTGCTCTCTGTAGGGTTGGGGTGAAGGGCTCCTCGCTGGGCGTTCCCTATCTGGCTCTAGGAGTCCCTACAGCAGTCTCCTGCTTAGGGCAGTCCTTCTCCTTCCATCCCCCCACCCACATGCTGACTGCAGTTTCCTCTCTTTTAAAAGCCCCTACCATACCTGACAGACAGGTCCAGAGGCATGGAGCCAAGTCCTGCCCCCAGGGCCTCTCTGGCACCTTCCGGATCAGTATGGATTTTATACACTCCATCACACCTTACACATTTAAAGAAACAGTACGCATAAGCTCACACCCAGGTATTACCACACTGCTTTAACAAGATGGACCACATTTTAATAGCGTGACTGTCCCATGGAGCACATCTCTTCCCACTCAGGATTGCAACAGACTACCTGCTTTTGCAACAAGGATCACATAATAGCCCTGTACCAGCTACAGCAATCGATTAAATGGAAAAAGTAATACTAGGGAAGTATTTAACATATGTTTACTTTCTTTTAATTCACTTTAGCAGCTGGAAACAAAGAAAAGCCAGCACCATGTGACCACCCAACTCACCATGGACCATCAGCAAGTGCTCTATAAACCACCATTTATCCTCAGGCCACAGTCTGTGAACATCTGCTTTAGACCAATGACTCTCAGAATACAGATGGTGCTTCTTTCTTATTATTACAAAGAAGGATGTATTTTTCCTTCAGCTTCTAAACATAAAGTAGTAATGACCAAGAGAGGCTGTAGCCAGCAGAGTGGGCAGAGGAATGGCAAGGGTTATCTCCAGAACTGGTACTGGCACAGAAATTTCCAAGACCAAGTACACTCAGAAAATCCCACAATAAAGATTCTAATATCTGCTCAAGAGAGAATATGACTCATTAGATACACATCTACTGAGAGCGACTGTTATTTGTTTGTTCTCAATTTATTTCTTATAACTCTGGGTAAATATATTTTGTTTTGGCTTAATGCATGACTCATCGTTGTTCAAAAAGTTAAGTGACAGCAGTTTCCTTATCGAGGCAGCTTCAAGATTGTGTCTTGTTCATTTGTATCTATAGTTATTTGGTATGGGGATGAGAAGCACTGCTCAAGAGTACATTTGTCTACTTTTTTAAGAAGAGACATTACCTCTTCATTTGTTCACACTGAAGAGATGCAGGAATGGAGGGAAATTAAAGAAGCAAAGAGAAAAACTGCAATGCCATCTATTTATTAAATCTTCTAATTATCTATTTGTATTATGCAGTATTCAAAGTCCCTGGTAAAGATAGGAGCTCTGGCACAGCTGAAGATCAAAACCCAGGAGTTCAGTTTTGGCTATGTTAATCTTAAATTCTACATCAGCTTTGAAAAGTTCTACTCCTTGTATAAGCCTTCTGCCAGGCATGGTCAGCAGCAACCAGAGCCAGGTTCAGTATCTAGGGGTTCCTCTTAACAACACAAAACATAAGCAGCTCAAGCCCTATCCAGTAATCTGGGAAAAATTACCATCACCTTTGGGTGCCTCTAAGAAGCAAAACTGCCCCTCTCACAAGCACCAAGTCTGTGTACAACAAATAAAACTTTTACTAAAGGGAAAAGAGGACCCAACATGAATTTAGGAGACTACCAGAACCATGATTCAAAAGCATGGGACCATAGGCAAACACCCACCCCACAGAGCATTGGACAGTGTCCTTTGTCTCAGTTTCTCATCTTCTGGGGTGAAAGTCTGACAAACAAAGACCCCTTAACACACCACTCCCCTCTCCCTTTGCTGTACCCCACTCACAGTAGGCTGTCCTTGGTTAGTGAAGATCCAGAGCTCAGAGGTGCATTCAAAGGAGGGTTCACCTCACATCCTGTGTGAGTGTGGGAGAGGGGGAAGCAATGTCTCTGCTGCTGCCATCTTTGCAACTGGCTCACAGCAGCTACTATCTCTCTGCCACTACCGACTTTCCATTTTGCTGGTAGGTGCCCCCACCTGGCTTCTGACCAGTGTCAGTTCAGTTCTAGCTCCCCATTCATGTTTCTTCCCCACAAGGCTTTTCTCCCCATGCGCTCAGCTTCTGGCAGGGGCCAAGGCTTAGCTCCTGTCCACCTGGCTTCTGCCAGGGCCAGTGACTGCATCCAGCTTCCCCCTTTCATCGCATGGCTTCCCCATGGTGCTTTTCCTCCCTGCCTGCTCATCCATCCACCCACCTTGTGTCAAGGGCCATGGCTTAGATCCCACTGCCCAGCTTCTGCTGTGGGTTGGGTCCAGATTCCCCTGCAGCTTCCCCAGGTGGCAGCAGCCAGAGCAGCTTTTCCACCTGATGGCCCAACTTCTGCCAGGGACCGAGGCTTAGTTTCCCCATGCCCAGCTTCTGCTAGGTCCAGCTCTCCTCCCATGGCTTTTGCAGTTGGCAGCAGCCGGTAGGGAATTTTTCCCCCTCCAACCTCCCAACTTCTGCTGGGGGTTTCTGGGGGTTGGGACTTAGTTTCCCCCACTCATCCCTGGATGTCTGCTGCTGGAGGGTACCAGCTGGTGCCCAGTTTTCCCATGGCCCCACATTGGCCACCATGGCGCACTCCCCACCTAGCCCATGCCTAGTAGTCGGGTTCCCTGTGCCGAGACTATGTGCTGCTTGGAGTCCAACCTGGAGCCCGGCTGGGAGCTGATAAGGGGGCTGCAGCCACACATGACATCTGCCTCGAGGCACATCCACGCAGGTATGAGGGGAAGCAGTTGGAGAGAGGCATGTTTGGACCCCATGCATCCCCAGAGTAGGCACCTATGGCTGTTACTGTTATCTCTCTACTGTCATTGTCCTCCACCTCCCTGCCACCCACTCTCTGCGACACCACATCCTGAGGTGCTACCACTTAACCCAGCTTTTAGTGATTTCAGCAGAGCATGAGGGAGCTCATAGCCAGTGCAGTTTCTGGGTCATCTTTGCTGCAACACTCTCCCCACACACAAAGTTGAAGGCTTTGCCCATAGACCTGCTCAGCAGTGCATCTAGCTCCCGAAGTCACCATTCAGAAACAAAGACTCTCAATTGAGTCTAATCAGCTCTGTCTTTCAATGCTGGAGAGGATAACATGAAATAGCATCTAATACTCTTTAGGCAGAGTTCACACCACCAGATAAAAACACCTATCCTTACCCACTCTTCCCTCAGCTGGAATGTGGCATCTCTACCCAATGCATAGCAAGTGAGGTTCAGCTTAGGGAGACCCCTCAATCAGGGCATGTTAATCACAGTTCTTCTCCCTTTACTCATACAATAAGGATAATATTTCATTATCCCTGTATTCAAATTTTATTTTTTTTATTAAAGCTAATGTTAAAATGATCAAATACAGAGTTTAAAGAAAGAGTTTCTATACATCTGGCTATAATGCACAAATTATCCAAAAGTAAAAGATTTGGTTTAAAAGTCATAAAATACAAATAAAATGTAACCTGCAGTATCCCAAATTAAGAATAATAAATTTAACAATACATTTAAAATATTAGCATCCAAATATTTGGGAACATGATTCATAAAACATTATACTAAGAGTAGTTTGTGGAATGCAAATATAGCCATGAGTGTAGATCGTCCCTCAGTGGATGAGAATTATAGGATAGATTGTCCTTCAGTAAATATGCTTCATCAGAAAAGTATTTCAGTTACTTTCCGGGCATCGCTTCTCAATGGCACTCCAATTTATTTCTCCTGGCATTGCTGATGTCCAGTAATATGTTCTAAACAGATGTCCCTTGACCACCTGATGGTGTCCAACTCCTTGAATTGCCACATCAGCCATGAATAGTGCTGACTGATTCCACATAGCCACAACACTCACTCGTTACTGGGATCCCACGTGCCAGGGCTCTAACGATCAGCGTGTGCATTTGAACCTTATCACTCCTAACGTTCAAGGCATTGACCAGAGGGGTGTATTTCTCCTCCTTTTGAGTTCAGGAGTTGCGGAAGGCTGGGATCCTGTTTTCAAAAGAGACTGTGACACCCATCATGAGGATCCTCTTCTGTTCCTTGTTGGTGATGATGATGTCTGGTCGCAGTTGACTGTCCGTTTCAAGGATAGCGGAGTTCACAGCAACTGTCCCAACAGCTGGGGGATAGGTTTGGCTTGGATCTTAGATGGTGTTGCGTTGCAGCTGCTAAGCTCTGGAATGGGGCTTGCAGCTACACAAGACGTAGGGTAATGTCTCATTGGCATAGCCGCACCTCCTGCATTGCTTGTTCCAATTCCCGTGATGGACGACTCTGTTCAGGTGTGATTTGAAAACCAAAACCAGTCCAAAGTGATCATTTTGGGAAAGCAGTTCCATCTGCTATGCACCTTGGCAGAGTAGGTGTGTCTATGCAAACATGGTCTGCTCCTGAAGGCTCTTCTCCCAGCTCATCACTAGATGTCAGGGGAAAGCTCGTTCAGACCCTGTTTACACTTGCTTGCTTATACTGAGAATTTTTAATGAAAATGTTTAATATTTCTTTACTGAAATGAGTATATAAGAATCATCATAGAGATTCCTGTTACACCCAGCAGGATTTCAGTGTTACAACCCTCAGACCTAATTTAATGGGACTACTTGCTGAGTGAGTTACTACTCAGCATGAATAAGGATTAAACCAAAAGAAGTGCAGTAAAAGAAATAATCTTTATACCACTGTATCTAGCTATATCAACCACAATTTTATGGTTTTTACACAAGAAAGTTATGTCATTTTAACCTGAATTAGTTTTAAAATCAATTTAGTTAAACTGGTGCCAACCCTGTATAAACATCCTTGCTTCTGCATAAAATGGGCTTATTTTGGTTTAGCTTAAATCTGTTCCTAATTGATTTAAACTAAACCAAAATAAACTCCTTTTACATAGAAATAAAAGTGTCCATACAAACACTTGCACCTGTTTACTTAAACTGATTTTAAAAAGCAATTTAAACCAGTGCAACATTCACATGTAGACATGGCCTCAGGAGTTCTCAGGACTGGTATATACTGGGAACTTACATTAGCATAGCTACGTCTCTCAGAGGTGTGAAAAATCCATTCACAGACAGACAAAGCTTTACCAGCCTAACCCCTAGTGTAGACAGTGCTAAATCCATGGAAGAATTCATCTATAGACCGAGCTAACGTCCCTCAAGGAGGTGAACCACTTATGCCAAAGGGAGAATCCCTACTATCAGCGTAGGTGGAGTCTGCACTGAAGTGCTGCAGTTATGCTGCTAGATCATCTCAAGTGTAGAGCAGCCCTCAGTCTTTAAACCAATTATTCATCATTTATTCACTTTGAAATTTCTGAAATCCATTTTTATACTCTTTTTTGGTTTCAATGTGATCCATACCATAGGGCATTTTTTATTGGTAAGAAGAAGCTTTCCCTTCGACTCAGTAGAGAATAGTCATTCTGCTTCAGCAGTTCATTTCATATTTAATTTAGGAGTTCTGCTGTCTTGCACAATTCCATATTATAGTGGGGTTAGAAGCACCAGTTGCCACAGGTTTTCCATTGTGAGATCTGTTTTTCAGTTGCTTATAACATTAACCCTTTCGGATAAAATTTTCCCATTTGGGTGTCTATTATACATTGGGATATTTTGTTTTATTTTTTAAATTACAGGCAAAAAATGTAAGCTGTTCCTGAGAATGAAGCCAGGGAAAGGTACTTTTAGCCCATGTTAAAAAATTCTAGTGACCTTTTCTCTGAAGTGGTGAAGTTTGAGGAGAAAGGGCAGAAGATTTTGGGTCATTAGAGCACACTCCTTTCCAGAATCATTCTCTGTGGTGGCGTCCTGGAACCTGATTGGTGCTGTTTCCTATAGGAGTTTCAGCCATTGTCACAAATAGAAATCAACTATCTTTCTTAAAGTTGCACCCACTCTTTTTTCTGCCCTCCAGCTCTGCTCACTCCAGCAGGAAAATCAACCCCTAGCTCTCTTTTGACTTTCTGACATCCAAGGCTCACAAGAAGTGCCTCTGTTGCCCCCACCCGACCAACATCTGCTCTTCTTATGTGAATCTCTCTAGAGTTATGGAGAAATCTCCTCTCCTTTCAAAGCCAGTCCCCTCAGGAATTCCACCAACAATGGTCTCCTCTGAGCTGGTTTGTTTACCTGGATCTGAGGGTTTCTTTTGGAAGCACTTTGTGTATGATCTGACTAGGACTCACCATCCCTGCTCCTCTCTTGCTGGAAGCTGATATTTTGTCCATGAAGCATGTCTTTGTGAGGGGGTAATGTCTCTACATCACAAAAAGCCAGCAACAGATGCACCACACATGTTCAGAAATGGGCTAAAGAGCCTACAAAAATGGGTAAGCAAAAACCATGGCTAGGTATAGACACCCTTGAGGGGATTGAATTTGGGCCCCTCACCACTCAAAACACAAGCCCTGTCACTGAAATTCAAGGCCTTTCTCTGCAGGTGGCAGGGATCTATGCTGTCCCTGTTATTACTCCACTTTTGAGAACACGTGTTTGGGGCTGAATTGGAGATACCAGGGCCAGATACCACAGATCTTACTCGAAGTTTTGACTGCAGTCAGTGGAGATTCTGTCTGAGTGAGGTCTGCAGGAAAGGTCCCCATTGTACATGGGTGATATTGCCTAAATATAACCTTTTGGGTTGACCTGTGCCCTCCGTACACAATTCCACTGACCAGGGTAGATGTACAGGTAGTTAGCTTTGGAAAGAGGTGGTGTCTAAGGCTAATAACATTGAGATGGCTGGGTGGAAAGTGCTAGAGACCTGTAGATACTAACTCATGATCTGGGGTAGGTCAGTATTGTCCTGCTATCTGGGGTTAATAGGGAAAGTGAGTGGCTACAAAGTCACACACAACGTCATTGACATAAACGAACAAATCCCGTGAGTGACCACCTGTTCATCTCCAATCCACTTCAGGAGCCATAGAACCCAGGACACCTGACTCTCACCTTACATCACAAGATCAAACTTCCTCCTATTTAAAAGACCATAGGAGGAACTGCCTGCAGAGACCCAACCCCCATCTCCATTCCCACTGCCAAGTAAGTGAATGAGCACGGAACTTCTCTGAGAGAATTCTAGCATCTGCACAGTCAGGTTTCATTGTAAGGCTTCTGGGAGCAATGTAAAGAGTGTTCCATTGAAGAGATTTTCCATCTCTAACAAAGTATTTCTGTTCCTCCTGATAATCAGCCAGCTGAGTCACCTTGCAGATTATAGTAGAGCAGTTTGGTGATGGGCTGGAGGATTCATGGTGGTGGCAGCTGCATTTTCTGGATTCTCCATGGGCCAATCTTTGCACCCCTGACAACTCATGGTAGCCTCCCATTGCTCTCAATGGAAGTTCTGCTTTGCTAACTAGCAACTGGTGCCTGTGTGCAGAAAGAGAGGACTTAGATATTTGCATGAGGCCAATCTATGGCAAACACAGCTAGGGTCAAAGAAGGGAGGAATTTAAGTGAAAGAGCAAAGCTGGGACATCTGTTGAGCTGATGCACTCAAGTGACCAGAGCCATGCGAGAGAAGAAGGGAAACACTCTCAGGTGGTTGGCAGCAGCACTGAAAAAATGCCAGAGATTAGAAATAAATATGAAATTAATACCAAGAGCTTTTCCTGTGTGATGAAGGGTTTAAAACATGTGTCCTTCTTACCAGGCTAAACCTTAAAATGTCCTGCTATAAATTCAGGAAGGGTCTGTAAATGTAACTGGTCAGTCTAGGAGCTTGACTGCTCAGATTCAATCTCTGAGCACATGCTTTTCAAGAGAATAAATTGGCCCAGGCAGGCTAGATAACAGTACCCTATCACTACACAACATGAAGCAGTTAAAGGTGGTTTGGGGTGTTTAGCACAGAAACCTGGGCATGGTTAGTGCCAGAGCCAATACCTCATTAATGATCGTTAACTTTTTATTGGAGGAAAAATAGCTAAGTGTTTGTAATGTAAGGTATGAAGTAAGGCTTTTAGTTTAACAATATTCCTTGTTCCTATTCTGTAGCTGTAGAGAAGTTGTAAGGACAAACCCCAGTTTGATAGTATTAAAGATAGGAGTAACTGTCCTTGTTTGTGGATGGTGGAGGAGAGAAAAAATTAATTAATATGGGTGGAAGCTGTTGTTGCTGTTAAAGTCCAATCCCGCTTTGTTTAAAACAACACACACACCAAAACAAAAAAGGACAGCAAATACTAAAAAATAAAAATAAGTTTCTGGGTCTGATGCAGACTCTTGCTTGCAACCTCGTGGTTAGGGAAACACCAAGATTTGGCAAACTTGTACCATTATTGGGATGTTATAAGATGTTGCTTATAGCTGCCTCTCTGGTCACAGGCTCACAGCAATGTTTCAAAATGTGTAGTCTTGGCCAGCTAAGACAGATTTGTTAAACACAAGACAAAATGAGAGAGTTGGGGTAACAAAAATAAGGGAAGGGGAGAAAAGGGATAGTTGGGACAGCGGACAACAGCAGGAACTAAAACGTCACATCCTAGATTTTGTTCAGGATTTAGCCAGAGCCTGTGAAGGGGGCTGTATCATCTAGGTCTCTCTTTATGACTTCATCAGGACACTTTTCATCATGGGAAGATAAAAGCTCAGCACTGTCACATTGGATCCTGGGGTTCCAGGAAAAGATAGGAGTGATAGCCAGGAAGGTAAATTCACTCTTTTCAGTCTATCCATCCCCCACCATTTTGATCCTGCCTGAAGTCTTAAGGACTTAGAGGGGTTCACAGGTAGAATAACCCATCCCCTAATTATTTTGTCCACCAATTAGGACTAGATGATGATACATTAATTTTGGTCTATTAATTTTCATTCCATTCTCTTCTTGTTTACCAGTCTTTACACAGTTCTTGGGTTATTGTAATAGATTTTTCTGTTTGGACTTGTTCAATCCATCCTGGACTTCTGGTGATTATTATCAGAATGTTATGTAAGAGGCTGAGTTGGACTTTTTGTTACCTGAAATAACAAGATACCTGACAAGAGATTCCCATGATCCAGTCTGAGATGCTGCAGGGTTAAAATGGAAATCTTGAGGGTGCTTGAAGAGTGTAACCCAAGGACCTCATCACAATCATTGTGAGATGTATGTACGGAGAATATGTGAAGCATTACATATATATACTAAAAGTTACATTTTCTAGGTCTGCAGTTAAAAACAGGTCACTCAAAGGTAACGTATATTGAGATAAACTCCTCCAGACAAAGGGTGGTAGACACATCTGCAGTGGGAACCATCATATACTGTATATCATACAACAAGGGTCTATTAGCATTCTAAGTCAAATGCTAATGAAGAGCTGGCAGAGATTTGAAAAGGAAACTAACAGGAAGAGGCAAACAGTGAGTGGAGGGGAGCCTGTCTTCAGATGAGCATCATTGGTCTGTTTTGGTACATTTAGGGGTACTTAGAGACACCCTGGCATTCTTTGCCTAGAAGAAAATGGACAGTGAATTGGCTTCATGGAAAAGGGATCTCAGTCAGGCTTGTTTCAAAAATGTTAGAGAGAACTTTGCATGAGATAAGCTTCTTTAGGCAGGAGTATAACTTATTAGGTAAGTTTAGGCTTTAGAATGCATGTTATAATGTTGTTTTATGTGTAGCCATTTGTTCCCATCCCTCACAGTCATTTCTATTTGACTCTCTATTAGTTTGTAAATAAATTTATTTTTGTTTTATAAGTAAACTCAAGTGCTGTGTTTGAGACAGGAATGGAGGTCTAAGATAAAACTGGGAAACTGGGGTACACCGGTGCTTTGGGAACAGAGATTCTGGGATTTCTGTGGGTACCCAGAGATCAGGAGCTGGATACCACAGGGGGATACTTTGAAGGGACGCAGTGGCTGGGGTGCCTTTCTTGTCATTCTGCAAGGCACAGAAAGTGCTGGTGTTCCCAGAGGAGAGTGTTCGAGTGGCTGATAGGCTAGTTGTGTTAGGGATCTGTCACCTGGCCAGCACAGACAAGACCTGGAGACAGGTGATGACAAGGTGATGCTCAATCCTGGGTGCCTCAAGCAGTGTTACAGAAAGCATGCTGCAAAGCCAGCACGCTCGTGCTGCCGCAGCTTCGGAAACATCAACTCCTTCCCACTACCCCTTCCCATGGAAGGAAGAATCTGATCATCATATCCTCCCTGGCTTACAGATAACCCACCCTTCAGTAACACAGTTTTGCACTCAGCTGTACATGGTATGCGCAATACTCAACTTCAGAAGGGATGCAACACAGATATTAGCTCTGTCTTGTGCTGATGAACAAATACCTGCCATTAGCATTACTATTTTTAATCCCTTTCAGAGTGAGCTCTGCATGTGCTAACACCTCTTACCCTACAGAGGAACTTGGTTCAGGGGAATTCTCAGGGATTGGGTTCCTTCAACCCAGGCCAAGGAGTGGAGCTGAGATAATCCAGGGGTGCTATGGAGGGTGGGTGTGTCTCATTCCAGTGGGAGAGGAGGCTTTCCCCACAGATTGGCATGCTTCTCAGAAGGAGAGAGGGCTAATCTTCTGGGATAAAGACGATGAGGAGCAGCCCGAAAGGCATTAAACTAACGATGGGAAGGGAGGGTGCTAAAATGTGAGGTTCACAATCAACATGTCATGAATGTGTTGAAGGGAGGTGGTAAAGAATGAAGTGAAGAAATTGAGTTGTTTTCCCACAAATGCTAGGAGTCTGGGTAATAAGCAAGAGGAATTGGAAACTCTCATTGATGAGAGGAAATTGGATATCACTGGCATTCCTGACACTTGGTGGGACAATTCACGTGACTACAATGATAACATTTCTGCTTACAACCCATTTAGGAAGGGAAGAGTCACGGAAAGGGGGAGGATGGCACTGTACATAACAGCCACCATTACCTATTTTAGAGGCATCAGTAATTCAGAACTGCAAGCTCTTGAATTCATGTGGATCAATGTACAGCTAACAAAGCCCAAGAGGGGAACTGGTGGCAATTAGTTACAGACCACTGAACCAGACAGCGGGCTGAGTTGCTTCTTAAGCACCTGCCTGTAATGTGTGGAAAGAAAACTGTGTTATCGTTGTGGACTTCAGTTTGGGAGACATATACGGGAGGAATCCTGCTGCCAGGCAAAACAGCATTGGGGTTTCTAAAGGTCACTGTTTTGAACTTCATTTGATGGGTAAAGATGAATTGATCACTGGACTGGAAGTTGGTGGTGCCTAGGGACCGATGATCATTACCGGATTACATTCATTACAGAGCGAGAACAGTCCAAGCCAGTAATATTTATACCTGGTGCTTCAAAAGGGATCATTTACCAAAGATGAGAAACATTACAAGTGACATTGACTGGGAGGGAAAAAATAGATGGAAGCATGTGAATGAAAATTGGGAGTTTAAGACATTTGATAGATGGGCAAAAGGCCACATTCCCTAATCAAGAGCAAGGACAACTTTGTCTAAAACCAACCCTGGTTCAGTGGGAAAGCCAACTGTCATCCTTTCACATCCACTACTGTTAAGGGTTTGGGGAGTGAGGAACAGCAATATGGGGCAAACACATCACATGGCTTCCAGCAGAGATGCCCCTGGATCAATGAGACTGGGGACCAGTTTTCTACAGATCATCAGACCTTGTGCAGGAACTAGTTAATAGTAAATATTAGACACTGACTCTTGTGATATGACAAGGCTATTTGCCTTTGAAGACTTGATCCAGATCATGTGACAGTTTATGATACAGATAGTCCAAGAAACATGTACATATATAGGTCAGACTACAGAATCTGGTGATCGCTTCTAGCCTTAAACTCTAAGACTAGAGTTCATTTTGTGTGTCAGACCCTACTATCTAGCACTGAAAGTGGGATTCACTGCCATGTGTCTAGTATCTGCTACCTCCATTGACCATTTTTACATCCAGGACATACCTCCGCATGCACCTCCCCCAGCTGGTTTGAGCAATTTCTCCCAGCCTGTGGGTTTCACCCTAGGCAGGGAGGATTTCCCTTAGATTGAAACACACCAGCATTGACCATCAGTCAGTCATTTTCCTGTGTATTTATTGCTTTCAAGGCTGGTAGCACCACCTATAATAATGGGAAGCATTTGACAGTCTTAGTAAAGACCCTGTTTTCAGTTGCTTATAACTGAAAATGTTCCCTGATGGTATCTGCATCTGGTTTCTTGTTGCTATTTAATATTTTAGCCAAAATGGTTCAGCTGTTTGAGACTGAAGCCAGAGACACTACATTGTTTGGCCCAAGTTAAAAAAAAAATCTGGTGGCCTTTTATTTGAAAAGCTATGGATCCCTTGCTTTGAGCCAGTGACTTGAAATTTAGCATAGGAGTGGCCTTTGTCAGGGACGTTCTATCCCTGTGATATTTGGCCAAGTTAAAAGCCTTTGAAAAATTGCAGTTTGCATATTTCCAATAGAGACTTAAGGGGAATTAGCTGCTCAACTCTAACAAGATTCCATCTGTTCTGAACAAGACTTTCCCTGTAGTGGGACCTCTGGGCTATTGTGGGCTATGCTGTGTTCATGCACCTGAACTGAGAGCAGGGAGGCTGTCTCTCCAGTTCTCAATGACTGCATCTGATGGGCCCCAACAGTATGGAGGGGAAAGCTGCCTGAGACTAATGCAGGGTGGACAACAGGCAGTCTGTACAGGAGGGAAGGGGAGGGAGAGTAGACTGGACAAAGAGCCTCAAGGGAAGGAGAGTGGAAACTGGGACTGGAGGCTAGCAAGTGAGGGGGGACTCTAGGACAGCCTGGGGAAGCAGACTCAGGGGGTTGGGGAAGACTAGGGTTAAGAACTAGTGGGATGCAGAGAAGGAGGTAGGGAGGGAGAGGGGAGATAGATCTGATGAGGAGTCAGGGTGCTAGGGAAGAACAGGAAATAGCTGACCACAGAGACTGGGACAAGAAGTATTGGGTGTGGGGACAGGTGCAGGGGGAAAGGGAGGCAGAAAGATCAATGAGGTAATGGGATGGGGGAGTTGGATGTGTGGGGAAAAGCTCTGTAGTGTGCACTTAGCAAGGCAGGAGTCCTGTGGAAAACATAGTAAATGTTTTGTAATTAGATCATATCTTAATGCTTACATACAAAGGGAATACATTAAGGTCTCACAGGCAACCTTACCTCTGGCATTTCCAGCTTTTGAGAACTTTACTTTGTAACCTTAATAATGTTCTTTGAACTTTTTTTGTGTATAACTCTATATTAAGCAAGCCTCTTCTGTGTTACAACGCCAACATTTGTTCATCTGTCATATACGTTCCTTTTATCTTGGGGAAGGGTGAGGAGAGCCAGGGAGAGTCTGTAAACGAGTGGACTCACTGTAAGCATGCCCCCTCATGGCTGAGTTCTGTCCTCTCTAGCACCCTCTGCCAATAGTCACTCCAGTCCTGTGATGGAGCATTCTCCCAACTCATTCCTCTGGCCAGGATGCATTTTAGTGCCACCTTTATGAAGTGAACAAAAAGTCCAACAAATAATAGTCCAAATTCTTATATCTGGTCTTTAGTCCTCAACTCTGAGCCCTATGTGCCCTACAGCTCTTTGCTCAGGGCTTTAAGTCACCTTTATTTCCTATTCAGGGGCATCACGCCACCTTCCTGAGAGATTGGTCTGGGAATTTAGGTCCTCCCATTACACTGGATTGCAGTCCAGAAACCCACGAACAGCATGCAAAGTCTGTTCAGATAGAATCCTTGCTATTGCCTGCATTCTTCAGGCCTCTACCCAACTCCTTTTTGGGCTCTTTGTACCAAGCAACAGCTCCCACAGTTAATTC
Source organism: Mesoclemmys tuberculata (assembly GCA_007922155.1). Lineage (NCBI taxonomy): Eukaryota > Metazoa > Chordata > Testudines > Chelidae > Mesoclemmys > Mesoclemmys tuberculata. Next base: position 3,857,372 of record ML675610.1, read on the forward strand.
CCAGATATCTGGTTCCTGCCCTTGTGTCAGGATCAGCCTCGAGGGCTTGCTTGTGTCTTGCAGGTATCTTCTTTCTTCCCTCCCAGACTTCCTTCTCAGCCTTCAGGAACCTTCCTGTTCTCTGTATGTCACGCTACCACCAAGAGAATAACTACAGAGTTCTTCCCTCTCCTGACAGCACCTCTCTTCTTCTTCTTGGTGTTGAGGCACCACAGACTTACTTCTTAAATCTAGCACTGCCATTCACTGGATTTTGTAGATTGGTGATGATTTAAAATCTGTCATGTTTCCCAGTATTCTTAACAAATTGTAGAAAAGCTTTTTTAATCGGACCCCATTTTTCTTTATTCTGAATAGGTATTGCAAAGAAAGTATGTTAATCTGCGTTTTCCATATAAATATCTGGAAACACTGTACCAGTGAAAGCAATCTCATAAGAGATCATCATTTCTTGAACCATAAATGTTTTGCATTGTCTATCCTTATGCTTATTAGAAATAAATCACTATTTAATCCATAATGATCTGTTAAAATTATGAATAGAGCCACTTTGATCTTCCTCTCAGGGCCTTGGCCTATATCAGCATTTTCAGCTATTGGCCATATGTCACAGAATAATTTCCCCTTTGATTTATTTACTGGAGCAGAAGGATACTGACTTTCACTCTTTATACCACCACCCACCTCCACCCTACCTGGACTTCAGCTTTGATTAGGTTACATGGCCCACCCTCCAGGCAGGACCCAAGCATAATCTTTTCAGGCCCAATACAAACTTGTAACATGGGCCCGTCCCCAACACATACTACAATCCCTCATCCCATACATACAATCTCATGAGACATGAAAAATGTTTTCCTCATGGTAATGGTTTCCTCATAGTTGCAGTATGGAGGCAGGCACCCCAGGGCCGCTAGGCCCTGGTAAAGTGTACCCTTCTCCCCCCATGTGGTGGCCCTGCCTCTAGCTGCATCCAGGTGTGTTAATTGGCTCTCAAGACCACATTAACTATTTCAGTACCTGTTTGGGATAGGTACCCTTCAGAGTCCAATAAAGTTGATAAATCAAGAAATGATGTACTTTAAATTTCATATTTATTGCACAATTGTGTTCATTCACATGAATCTTTCCAATGTTATCAGCAACTCCAAATTTGTTTCTCATACAGTTTTGCAATTTGAATTTTTAATCCTCAATATCAATAGTTGCATTACAAATATATGTACTAAATGTGCACCTAGCATAAAAGTATCCAATCCCATTTGTTAAGGCTGATGTTTTCAGGTCCCCATAAACAGAAAAGACCAGATATTGTATTAGGTATTAAAAATCTTGCATTAGGAAAAGGAAATTGGGTCATGTGTTATTGAAAGGATTTTAAATAATCTGTTTTATTGGTACTGAAAACTGCAAAAATAAAAAAATATATCTTTCAAGAGGAAGTACACCATTGTTCTTAGAAGGGAATTTTGTTTTCCCTTAAAATGGGAGAAATGTTTTTCTATTCCATCCCAGTTTGGTTCAGCAGCTGCATTCAGCATGACTTTCACTACAAAAATGAAGACATGTATTGGTTGCTATTAGGCTAGGTTTAGCACAGGCTTTCCTCTACAATATAAACTTTACCATTCTTATGCTTAATCTTAACCTTTTTAAAGAAAGGAGAACCATGGCTGAGGATTTACCATCAAGCCTTGCACCAGCCTCTTTAATCCCTTTAAACAGTTTTCAGCAAAGCTTTTTCTCCTTCCTGTAATTTAATTGGCCAAAATTAAATTCTTGCTTGTCAGTGGGGAGCAAGGTAATCAAGCTGTCAAAGTAGCAGGAAGGGTTACCACTGCACTTGAGAACCATGAATAAAAAAGCCCAACAAGTAAAAGCTGCACAAGTCTTCTTAAAATCATGGGTCCATCAGAATCTTCCAAGAAAGCATAGGGAGGGTTTGGTGGGCCATAGGTATTTGCTGCTGTTTGTTAATTACACTGCCACTGGAGAAAACATGTTGAGCAAGAGAAAGGAATTAAACATTTGCATGAAAGTAAAACATCTTCAAAACCACAGTAAATTTAATCTACTAGAAGGGCTTTGAAGTTCATATCCGGTCACATCCAGCATGAAGAAGAGCAGATGGCATACCAGCACCAGAAACAGCATCAATATTTTGGGATTAAGCTGGCCTCCACAACTATCTAAGCATAGGGATTATGAGTTTTCATGATTTTTCTCCTCCCTGTGATTTAATGTCAGTTTCAGAGAAGCTATACATGACAGATGATGCTTGTATCTTCCTCACATTTTGTACTGTAATGCTATTGCAAACAAATAAGCAAGTGATGAAGATGCCTTAAATTTTCAACATTATCTTTGTCAAATAACCTGGGAACATGGACAGAAAGAAACATCACTATATAACATGGGAAACAACACATAGAAACTTTGCGCCATTCTACAATCGCTGTCTCAATGCTTTACGTGACATTTAATTTAATCTTCAGCAATGTGAGGAAACAAAAAAGTAAAACATGAGAAACTCTCAAAATAAGTATCACAGAAAGCTAACCTATGAGATTAGATCACACAATAGTCATGCCACAACCCCCAATGTCACTGATCAAGGAAAAAACCATTAGTGTCGTGAGCAGTGGTGTTTATAGATCTCGTCATTTAAACCAAGCTGTTTATGTTGCAGAGTTGTTTCTCTGAGAGAGAAGAGAAAATTAAAAAAAAAAAAAAAAAAAAAAAAAAAAGGAGTGGAAGAAAAAGCCTTGGAGTGGTTGTGTTTCATTAAAAGCACTTATCAGGCCATTAGATACTGTTTTCATTAATTGCCAGCTAATGCCAATAATATTTGTTAAAATAAAAAAAGAAATAAAATTAACTGAAAAAAAAATCAACATAAAGAACAGGCAAAGAGGAATGTTTAAACTAATTGGTGGCAATTATAACAGTCAGGCATTTTCATGCCCACATCGCTGTTTCTTCCCAGAACATTCATTTGCCAACCAGACAATAGCAGGTAAGGTATCTGCCTTCCATCATTTCCATAATGATGTAGGTGGGTGGCAAGGTGCCTATCTCCCCCCTATCATGTTGTGAAATACAGACAAAAAGATCACTGTCACTATGGCGTCCTTTAAACTATATGCCTGATAATCACACCTCATATCATCCCTCCTTGTTGCAGCCTCTTTTTCATCACTAGAGCTGTGAGTAAGTCACATCCTTGTGCTCACTCCTTTTCCTCATGCCCTGGTTGATCAAGAGCTGCTTCTCACCCCTGACTTGCACAAACACATAAAAGGTCCAGTGGAAGAAAAGGGTCCACCCTGCAGCTGTAAATACTTACTTACAGTACAGTCACGCCCAGAGGCCCCTGGATCTGGATCAGGATCTGCCCTTCCCCGTATGCTAGGCTATAGCACACATACAAAGATTGGCATGATCCCTGTATGGCACTTCTCTCCCAATCAGACCAGAAAGATACAATTCCAACATGAGGTTCCAGTGCTGCACCCCTTATTTGTGTGAATAAGAATCCCCAGTGGCCTCATTTAAGTAACAGCTGTGGGCTTGGGCCATTAATCTGTTTACTAGAGAAGGAAATGATTTTGGTAGCACTAAATAGCTCCAGAGCAAAGTCCTTGATTTGGGCTGTGAGTATTTGAATTATGTCTACACTACAGTCCAAGATGTGACTGCAGAAAATGTAGACATACCTGTGATATTTGAACTAGCTCAATCAAAACTAAACAGCAGAGGCAAAGCCAGAGTAGCTTGGGCTAGCCACTTGAATGTAGACCCAGTGTCCTAGGCAGTTCTGTCTAGCTTATGCTTTTGTGGTTACTACAGTTATTTGAATTAGCTAGATCAGAGGTAGCTTGGGTATAGCTATACGTGCTGCAGTCACACCACTGGTTGCAGTGTTGATTGTCCCTTGGTGCTCCTTAGGAGCGGGGAGGGTGCCCCCTCGATCCTGAGGCTAATCTGGGCTCACCTGGTCCTCAAGCAAAGACCAGAAAGCTGTTCTAATTTAGCAACAGCTGCTAATAGTCCCAAAGGGTCAATATAGCAGCCAGAAATCTAGTGATGCAAGGGAATCGCAACTCTATCAACTTTCCCCCAGCCACTGCCCACAGGCCACAGAGAGGGAGATTGCATCTGTGCAGTTATGGCAGCGCTACAACACCTGAGCATCCTCCAGTGGTAGGGCAATAGGAATAGGACAACTTTGTGCTGGCAGAGACGTGCAAAAGCTGCCCTATCACAGAGAGAATCTAGCCCCTAAGGTGTCAAGGGAACACCTTTTCAGCACCTTACCATGGAACTTCAAGAAATGTTTTGGGGGAGGGGATAATTCATTTGTATTGTGAGCAAACTTAGAGGCACGTGAAACTCAGGTTTCTAATGAGCAGCTAATTTCAACTTTATCAACTCTGGTAACCTCAAAGTCTTGCAAGGTGGAATATGTAGGGGATACAAGCCAGTGTTGACATGTAAATATCTGTTAACTTTATACACACACAAGAAAGAGTGCCTCAGTGGGCATCTTTTCCTTTCATAAACCACCACACTTTTTCCCTTAACATTGCACGGATTCCACATGAACAAACCTTCTTTATCAGCTGTATTTCCCCTGAAAGTAAAGACTTCATTGGAGCTGTGCAGAAAACAGTGGAGGGAAAATGCCTGTGATTTTTTTCCCTGCCTGTCTGTAATAGAGAAGTGCAGCTGGATACCCTGTTGCTTCTGCACTGTCTGAAGAAGTCCCCCCCCTCCCAAATGAGACAAATTCAGAAATTCTATGTGCCCTGTCAGGAGGCTGATTTAGCAAATAAATTGCCCTTTGCAAAATGCTGCTACAGGGCAACACCATAATAGAAATTTCAAGTCCTGGTACACCTACAGTACCTCTGGCTGCCCAGCACAAGGTTCAATAAGCAAAGGTATCCACCAGTAAAAAAGGGAAAATATTTTTACTTATGCTCCAGAATTTCATTGACACACACATACACTATTTATATGGGAAGTAATACTTTACAGTTCATTCAAGTTTAGCTACACACAGCATTGTATCCAGTTCAAGCTGTGCATAAAAAAATGAAAGAGCTACCTCTTCAAGATACTGACGTACTAATTCTTATTTTCACAACCTTACATCAGTCAATTCCAAAATTCCAGTAAGCATGGGGGGAGGGCTGGCTATCATGCAGACATGTTTGGTTGGTACCATTAAGAGCTGATGTAAATGTGAAAAGGAAACCCATCTGCAATGCACAACAAGAAGTTGTTTTATCGGTCCTACAAAACCTAGGAACTGTACTGCTTGTTCTCAAGCACCATCTTCTGCCTTCTTATCTGGTGAATATAGGTGACTTCAATCTGAATGATACATGCTGAAGGTCTCACATACTGCCAATACTAAAACATCATTAGTTGTCCTAAGAATTATAGATGAGGTTTTCCTAATTCAAGAAGTGTTGCATCCAACAGGGGAAATTCTAATCCTGACAGATAAGAAGGAAGTGATCACAGAACTAAAAAAGTTAGCAGTTGCTTAAGTGCAAATGACTGTGACTTGAGTACATTTGTACTGTATAAACTGAACAATGTACAGTACAAACCTGTAATCTATATATTTGGTGCTTTAAAAGGGTCAATTTCACAAAGCTGAAAACAACAATTATGAGCTAAATCAGCTGACAGAATTTAAACAGAAAAATGTGAATAATAATTGGGAACTGTTTAAGAACATTTTACTGGAGGTCTCAAAAGTCACAATCACACAAATCAAGAAAGAAGACTACACTGGTTAAAATTAACCTGGCTTAGAGGGGAATTGAAAGCAGTTATAATTTATATATAAACAAATGGGAAAAAGGGAAAGTTGATAGCAATGCATGTAAATTAGAAACTGGAAACTGTAGAAAATTGATAAGGAAACAAAAAGAGGACATAAGGAGAAATCTATGGCCAGCAGAGCTAGGGATAATAAGAAGGGATTTTTTAAAGTATATTAGGAATCTTAACAATGGTATTAGCTTATTATTAGATGAAAATGATAGAATTGTCAATAATAATGCATGAGTGTTAAATATGTATTTCTGTTTTCTAGTCAGGAAAGAACAGATGTATTCAGATCATATGATAATGATGAAATAATTTCCAAACCAATAATATCTCAGAAGGCTATTAAACAGCAACTACTAAACTTAGACTTTAAAAAAACAAAAACAAACAAACAAACAGATCTGGATAACTTGCATTGAAGAGATTTAAAAGAGCTGGCCCAGGAGCTCCCAGAACTGTTAATGTTGGTTTTCAGTAAGTCTTCGAACACTGAAGAAGTTCCAGAGGACTAGAAGAAAGCTAATTTTGTTCCAATATTTTAAAAGGGTAAAGAGAATGACCTGGATAATTATAGGCCTGTCAGCCTGACATTGATCCAGGGTAAAATAATGGAACAGCTGATCCAGGACTCAACTGACAAAGAATTAAAAGAAGGTATTATAATTAATGTCAATCAACATGGGTTTATGGAAAAGTGATCTTGTCAAAGTAACTTGATATATTGTTTTGATGAGATTACAAGTTTGGTTGATAAAGGTAATAGTGTTGACATAATATACTTAGACTTCAGTAAAGCATTTGATTTGATACCGCATTACATTTTGATTAAGAAACTAGGTTGATATAAAATTAACATGGCACACATTAAATGGCTTGAAAATCATCTAACTGGCAATTTAACTTTTTTATCAATGACTGAGGAACATATAAAATCATTGCTAATCATGTTTGCCTATGACATGAAGATTGAGTGAGTGGTAAATAATGAAGAGGACAGGTCACTGATACTTAGCAATCTGGATCACTCGGGTAAGCTTGGCACAAACAAACAATATGCTTTTTAATACAACCACATGTAAATGTATACATCTAGGAACAAGGAATGCAGGCCATACTTACAGGATGGGGACTCTATACTGGGAATCAGTGACAAAGATTTGGGGGGCCATGGAGGATAATCAGCTCAACATAAGCTCAAGTGTCTCTCTCTAAACCAAAACAGCTAATGCAATTGTTGGATGCAGAAACAAGGAAATATCAAGTGGGAATAGAGATGTTATTTTACCTCTGTATTTGGCACTGGTGTGACCACTGCTGGAATATGGTGTCCAGTTCTGATGTCCACAATTCAAGAAAGATGTTGATAAATTGAACAGGGTCAGAGAAGAGCCACGAGAATGATGAAAACAGGCCTTATAGTGAGAGGCTCAAGCAGTTCAATATATTTAGTTTATCAAAGAGAAAGTTAAGGGGTGACGAGCACAGTCTGTAAGTACTTACATGGGAAATAAAAATTTCATAACAGAAGTGTTTTCAACCTAGCACACAAAGGCAAAACAAGATACAATGGCTGGGAGCTGAGGCTAGACGAAGCCAAACTATAGAAATAAGGTTTTTTTTAATTAATATTATTATTATTTAAATAGTGAGAGTAATGAACCACTGGAACAACTTGCCCAGGGTTGTGGTAGATTTCCATCTCTGTCAATTTTTAAATAATTTTTCTAAAAGATATGCTGTAATTCAAACAGGAACTAATTCAGGGAAGTCCTTTGTCCTGTATTAGTCAAGGTGTCATAGTGGATAATCACAATAGTCCCATCTGGTTTTACAATCTATAAATTATTTACATACATAGAGACATCCGTTGTAACAAGTTCCCCATGCTGTAATCATTCTTAGCCCTGCACCAACCCCACTTATTATTAAAACTTTAGGGACAGGAAAGCTGGAGCATTAGTTACTGTCAGAAGTGAGGGAAGAAGTGGGAGAAGTTCATGGGACAGAGGAAGAATCCCCTGGGGAGAAGCACCAGCTAATAGGAGAGCTGAAGCAACCAAACAAATGCCTTCTCCCCTCTCCGCTCCCCGCCCCATCCAAATGTCCCCTTTCCCTGGAGTGTCATGGGGATGGGAGGGGCAGTTGCTCATAGTAGTGGAGACTGGCATATCCTTGCTCAGAAGATTACATGTGAAACAAAAAGAGAAACCAGACTGCGGAAAAAGCCCAATTGAAATCCATGCAAACTACATAGTTCTAGTTTTGGTTTCCTCTCCTGAGTAATATCTGCTCTTCTGTGGATTTGTTATCCAGATTACAGACTGAAGAGAAGAATTTTGCATTTTATGTGCACATAACTTCCCGGAATGCCTGTGGGAGATACATGTGCATAAGGGAGCAAGCAAACCCCACCCTCTGTAATGTACATTGTTTAGGCAGCAAAATAAATCAGAGATTATAAAATGTAGATTTACCTAGAAGATCACCTTGGGTCTTAGTTATTAGTTAAACTTGGACATATGAATAGGCTGTTTACTATTAAGTTGCTTGAGGAATCTTCATTAGAAAGTACAAATCTGACTCTCTGCCTAGTTACTGCTGTCTTGCACCATTTTTGATCCACTGTTACTCTTCTGTAAGACTGGTGTAATGTAATGGTGACTCAGTTTCTAGTCTATTCTATTGCTTACACCATGACCAGCACCATAGTATCAAAGCACCTTTCAGAAGTGCAATGTGTACAATGCTATCTATAAAATCAAATTAATTCAGCCAATTTTAAACTGTTTTTTTTCACCTCCCTCAAAAATACCAAAAGCCATTTTTCTTAACAATTGTATTATCTTTATATTATACATGGATAATTAACTTAAAAACAGAAATATCTTTTACCATTATCATGCAATAAATAAGTGAAATGACCAGATTCTCATTCACACATTTCAACTCCTTCACACTACACAGCAGTATGAAGGGACCTGTAAACTGGAGTAAGTTGTGTAAAGAGGCACTAGCATAAAGAGAGAATCTTGCACAACATTGTCCACATCTTTGATGTAAAAAGAAAGAAGAAACAATTTCCTGCTGGTCTGAGACCTTGCTTTGCTAAGTTTCATCAAAAAGTGAAACTTGTATAGCGATGTTATTAACACTCCTTAACAACAGGAGTTAATAATGGAAGCACTGACACGTCAGAAAATGGCACAGTTACAATTAAAAATAAATGGAGCACACACCATAAAACGAAACCTTACATTGCTTAAACAGCTTTAACAATAACCATTGGGCATTCGTTCATTAAGATTACTTAAAGTACCTGCATCAAAGAAAGGTAAAAGAAAAAAGCGAGTGGGGGGGAGTGTTCCAAGATAAATTGAAGAATAAAAGAGGGGCTGTGAATGTGAAAGATATCATGCTTCTCTCTAAATATGCTAATAGATAAACATCAGAGCAATAGATTTTCTTCTGTTCCATTCACAAAGGTGCAGTTTGCTTATCTGTGATCAGCCTAAGGCTGGTAAGAACAGAGTTTAATACAAAAATCTCCCTGGGGCAGACAAACAGTTTGGCCAGACAGGCTTTAATGTAGTTCAGTGGAAATCTGTAAATATATATTAGAATGCTGGGTGCAGGAAAATAATTATTCTTTACCAGTTTAACCTAATGGGATCTATAATGCCTTATAAATACGTTATGTAACAGGCTTAGATAGCAAGGTTTTACAGCCTTATATTTTACTGGGTGATGTCATCTTGTCCTGTGACAATAATAAAGCACCTGGAGTATCCAAATGAATAAGGCAAGACCACCTTTCTTTAAAGTCTAACTATATTGAGTACAATCAAAAAGGGCTGGTGCCCTGGCTCTGAAAGCGAGTGAGGGAGGAGGGTTTCACACAGCCATTCCAAACCTGCAAAACCAGCTACTGTGGTGACATGGGAGCCTGAAATTTTCCTTCTGCCAGAAAATTTTACAGTGCTTTCTCACCTGAGAGCATACAGGCTGGTTGAAGAGTGCACACTGGCTCAGGGTTTCCTCTTCCATTTAGTCTTCCTCCCTCCCCTCACCCCAGTTCCCTTTCCTTTTATTCACTAACATTTCTGATTCTGATTAGTGTCTGGGGGCCTGACTCAAAGCCCAATGAAATCAATAGGAGTCTGCCTGTTGCCTTCAATGAGTTTTGGATCAGTTACTGGACCCGGAACTACATGGAGAAAAACTTTTTAAATGCCGTTTATAAAATAAGCCCCTTTCCAAAAGGGTTATATTAACAGGTGGTGCCAGGGTTCTGATCTATAGCAAAGATTATCAAAAGGCAAAATCCTGCAAGGTGCACAGCACCCATGAACATTTGTCTATAAAGTGTAATAATTTCTGCTTTCATTTCCTACCATGTGGTCTCAGTCTGTCCTTAATCCTTCACCCCCTCCCTCTATCACACCCTTTCTCTCCCTTTTGTGCTCCCCATCTTTGTCACCTTTCCTTCTTCATTTTTACAGTCTTGCTTACTTCATTCACCAAAAATTCTCATACAATCTGTCCTTCCTGCCCATTTAAAAAAAACAAGACATACCTCATCCCAGGTGCCATCCACCTAAGTTCAAATACATGGCAGTGCAAATCCATACCAGACCTGTTACACAAGGTCTGCCCTAAAAGTCCCACACACTGTTTCCATTTAGATACTTACATGGCCCTCATAGCCATAGTATCTGAGCACCTGATAATCATTAACAGATTTTCATCTTTGTGAGGTAGGGAAGTATTTTAGAGATGGGAAACTAATGATACAGGGTGGAGTAAGTGACTAACCTAAAATCACACAGAATTCTTATGACTGAGCTAGGAATTGAACCCAGCTGTTCTTAATCCTGGTTCAAAACCATATATGTTAAGGTTCCCTTCCCAGGCAACCTACTCTTATTTTTACACTCTCTCTGTGCCCCCTCCCCCTCTTTTTACATGCAGCCGCCTCTCCTTTGCTGTTTTCTCCTTCACTTATTGTCCCCTACACATAAAGTCATGGAATCATAGAAATGTAGGACTGGAAGGAACCATGATGGGTCATCTAGTCCTGTCTCCTGCACTGAGGCAGACTAATTATTAGCCAGACCACCCCGACAGGTGTTTGGAGATTTTTTAAGAACAGGTTAAACAATGACAGAGATTCCACAACTTTCTCAGGAAATTTGTTCCAGTGTTTAACTACCTTTACTGTTAGAAAGCTTTTCCTAAAGTCTAACCTAAATTGTTCTTTGCCTCAATTTAAGCCCATTACTATTTTTCCTGTCCTCAAAGGTTAAGGAGAACAATTTACCACCCTACTCTTTATAGCAACCTTTTACTAATTTGAAGATTTACATCCACCTATCAGTTCTCATCTCCAGGCTAAACAAATCCAGTTTTTTCAATCTTTTCTTGTGGGTCATGTTTTCTAGATCTTTAATTATTTTTGTTGCTCTTCTCTGGACTTTCTCCAGTTGGTTCACATCTTTCCTGAAATCCAGTACGCAGAACTGGACACAATACTCCAGTTGAGACCAACTTATCAGTGCTGAGTAGAATGGAAGAATTACTTCTCACATTTTGCTTACAACACTCCTGCTAATACAGCCCAGAATGATGTCTTTTTTTTAAACAGGGTTACATTGTTGACTCATTTAGGCCTGGTCTGCACTAGAAAATTAAGTCGGTTTAAGTACATTGATCAGGGATATGAAAAATCCCCACACCAGAGTGAGGTATTTAAGCTGAGCTAAATCCCTGTGTAGACAGCATTAGGTCAATGAAAGAATCCTTCCATTGACCTAGCTACTGCCTTCCAGAGAGTTAGATTATCTACCTTTGCTAATGAGAGAATCCCTCTCATCTGCTTAAGTAGTAACTACAGTGAAGCACTTCTGTGGCACAGCTTTGCTGCTGTAGCATTTCAAGTGTAGACAAGCCCTTTGTTTGTGATCCACTTTAAGCACCAGATCATTTTCTGCAGTCCTCCTTCCTCAGCAGTCATTTCCCATTTTGTATTTCTGCAGTTGATTATTCATTCCTAATTGTAATACTTTTCATTTTATCCTTACTGAACTTCATCCTGTTTATTTCAGATCATTTCTCCATTTGTCAAGATCGTGCTGAATACTAATCTTGTCCTCCAAAATGCTTGCCACCCTTCCCAGCTTGATATCATCTGCACTTTAAGTGTACTTTCTATGCCATTATCCAAATAATTTATTAAGATATTTAATGGAACCACCCCCAAAATAGATCCCTGTGGAAATCCACACAATATGCCCTTCCATCTTGACTGTGAAATAGCTGATAACTACTCTCAGAGTACAGTTTTCTAACCAGTTTTGGACCCCCCTTATAGTAGGTTTGTCTAAGCTATATTTCCCTAGTCTGCTTATTAAAAGGTCATGTGAAACAGCATCAAAAGCATTATTAAAGTTAAGATATATCACATCTATTGCTCTTCCCTCCCCCATCCACAAGGCTTGTTATCATGTAAAAGAAATATATTTGATTAGTTTGACATGATTTGTTATTGACAGATCCATGTTGATTATTACCTTACCTCCTAGGTGTTTTCAAACTGATTGCTTGATTATTTGCTCCATTATCTTTCTAGGTACCAAAGAGTAGATGACTGGTCTGTACTTCCCTGGGCTGTCCTTATTCCCCTTTTCATAGATAGGTAGCATATTTGCCTTTCTCTGGGATCTCTCTCATTCTCCACAAATTCTCAGAAATAATCACTAATGGCTCAGAGACCTTTTCAGCCAGTTCCTTAAGTATTCTTAGGATGTATTTCATCAGGCCCGGCTGACTTAAAACAACTAGCTTGTCTAAATATTCTTAATTTGTTCTTTCCCTGTGTTGGTTTGCTTTCTCTTTCCCCTCCACCCCCATTCATACTCTCAGGGCAGGTCAACACTACAAATTTGCATCAATGCAGCTGGTGAAAATGCTCTAAGCAGACAGGAGAGAGCTGTCCTGCCAGTTTAATAACTCCACCTCCACAAGAAGCAGTAGCCATCCTCCGAACTACCATTGTCTACACAGGTGGTTAGGTCGACATAATTGTAGTAGTTATACTGAAGTAAGCATGTAGTGTAGCCTGGTCTTTGCCTTACATTATCATGCTCTCCTTTGCTTCTCCTTATCCCTTTTTCTTCCCACTCCACACTCTGTTCCCCTTCACACCTTCCTAGACTCCCTCTTATTCCCTCCTTTTCTTGCTCTCTCCCCACCCCCACCACCTAGTGCTTCCTGTTCTCCAAGTGCCCCTTCCTCATAGGAGACAGAAGTCTGTTGTGAGGCAGGAGGAAACAGTCACACAATCTGTTTTTCTTTCTTTCCCTGCCAGGCACAAAACCACAAGAGCTGGGTAGCATGTGAGAGAGCTAGGACAGGCAGAGACAGAATGGTTTGGCCCAGGAGAATATGAAATAGACCGGAGCAACTGTAGGAGGAAGTGTTCTTAGGGGACCTTTAGCCCCCAACCATAGAACAGGCAGAGTTGAGGACACAGGAAAAATGTTTGTGGAGGTGGAATGATAAGTAGCACCTAAGAGAGGTGATATTAAATAATTAAAGGCTGAAGCCTACTGCATCCTCACTCGGGGCTAGAGTTAAGATTGCACGTACAAAATGCAGGTTGGCATCTTCTGACTCTTGAACAGAGCTAGTCAAAAACTTAGAGTTTCCATTTCATGGGAAATAATGAGATTTCAAAATTTACTTTCATTCCAAATCATTCAAAATTTCCTGTGAAACTGAGTTCTGAAGTTTTCTTCCCTTTGGGAAATATATATGTGGGGAATTTTGACAAAATGGATAGCACTGTGAAAATAATGGGTTTTGTCAGGCGATATTTTCAGAGGGAAAGCTGTTCTGATGAAAATTTTCTGACGACCTCTACCTTTGGGTGCTCAATAATGCACTTGGAAAGTTTAATGTCGTGTGTGTGTGTGTGCGTACAGTATATATAGCTATATCATTATAAGCGGTTGTTCAACATACTGTTTCTACTTTATGTGACCAGCTGTCCCGATTTTATAGGGACAGTCCTGATATTCAGGGCTTTGTCTTATACAGGAGCCTCTTATCCCCACCCTCTGTCCTGATTTTTCACACTTGCAGTTTGGTCACTCTAAAAGTCTCTTGATAGCATACATGATGTGTATACATGTGCACACGTGCGCGCACATCATCAATTAGAAACAGCTCATTGAGCAGCAAATACAAAATGTTATAGCTTCTTTTCAAGAAACACTTCCATTTATTCAATGTTTTCAGCTGCTGGCATGTGCTCAGCAACTGAAAAATCTGCCCAAATACTAAACAAGAAATAAAAGTCCAAGAGAGTGATTAAGAAGATCTCCAAAATGTTTATAACACACTATTACTACCTCAACAATGAAGCCTGATTGATTTGATACAAACATGTAATCATAATTAAAAAAAAAAGTTTTCAGCTCAAAAATACTTGAAAAGTTGGCACTGTGACAGAGCACTGGCTGACCACATGGTGTGGTGCTTCCTAGCAACATCGCCTAGCAACAGTGGGCTCTCACAGAAGAGCCTATACATCAGATTGGAGTTGTGCACTGAGTGTCAGTTAGGAAAATGGTAATTATTTTTAACAGGAGGGACCCGGGTGTCTCTTACAATTAAGAAAATGCTCCTTTTCCACTTATATTTCACTTCTGTAATGCTATTACTTGGGGACTTTATTTAGATGTTCAGATACCCTCTTATCTATCAACTTCCATGGCTCCTTGTATTTGCTTTTCCTGGATTTTTTTTGTTTTCTGGTGTTTTGGACAGTAGATGCCTGCAGCATTACATTTCAAATTACAGTAACCAAGTGATAATTGTTATTTCTGGCTAATAAATGCTGCACTGTGCTAACTGAATTAATGTGTAACTTCACTTGTCTTTTCTTAAGGTGAAAACTTTGCTTAATTTGCAAATATAAGGTTAATTCCAATTGCTCACTTTCTTCCAGAAGTCTTCTTCACTCACAACAACTGAGGCTATGTAGATTGGTGGGTGAAAGTTGATGTGATGCATACATGAGGTCTCTATACAGCCAGGGTTTTTTCTTGTTAGAATTCCATTAAGATTCAGCCCCAAGAATAAACCTTAAATGATCATTTTATTTGGGAGTAGTCACCAGAGTCCTGCCAGCCTTGTCATTATTTCTTGCACCTTCCTCCTGCATTGCTCAAAGCTGTTTTAATAAATGGTTTTGAAGTGATCAACAACCCCTCAAGCCAGTTCTCTCTCACTGCTGCCCTGCAAGTTGGATTCCGTCTCCCCATTCTCAGACATGCCAGTTTGAGAACCTCCACTAAGGGGCATCTCTCTGTTTTTTCTTCTCATCGCTTCTTTAGCCTTTTTTATAATGTTTACAACAATCCTGGCCCATAACTTTTTGGCAGCCATCCATTTATCCCCCAACCATTTTCTCCCTTTTGTTTACACCCCAGTTGTTGTGTACCCTTGAGGATGCCTCTTTTACTCAGGGCCCCTTTCCATGAATACTCATGCCTGCTCAGAGCCACCCTCTGGAAAACTGAAGTATTTTTCAAAGTCATCCACAAAAACTTGCATTTTTTACAGTTTCCCATCATACTCTCTTTTAGACCCCCTGAGAATACAGCGCCTATCAGCTTTCTGAACAAAGCATATGTTTCCCCAAATCTTTTTAGAATACTAAAGAGTTGTGCCGAGCTTATCGAGGTGGGGAAAGAGTTTATAATAATTTTCACATACTTCATAAGGATTAGATACCCCAGCAGCACAGGAGCTTTCAGTCCTTGGTGTTTTATTCACAACCCCTAAAGCACTTGCTCCGGGTTTGTGAATGTGTGTGTTTTCACTCGAAGTTCTCTCAGGGCTTCGTGTGGTGTCAACCACTGAGGAACGGGAGTTGTGTTTGCGTTGTTGCTTTTTACCAGAGTCTTTTGTTTTGTCTTTGGGTTTGACGTATCTGAGCTTTGGACTGTCCTGATGCTTCATCTGATACTTCTGCTGTTTTGCAATGGCGTTGTTAAAGGTTTCAGAGCAGATTTCTGGTTCTTTGGTGGTTCTGCTGGAGGTGTCCCTGGAGTTCCAACTACAGCACCAGCAGGAGAGCTGGCCATGCCTGATTAGGAAAAAACATGGTTACTTACCAGTAACTGTTGTTCTTTGAGAGGTGTTGCTCATATCCATTCCAGTATAGATGAATGCACGCCACCATGCATGGGTTCCCATAACTTTTTTCCTCTTAGCAGACCCTGTAGGGTCAGCTCAGGTACCCCCTGGAGTACCGCGCTCATGCTGCAGCACATAAGGCGAGGTTGCTGGGGCAACTGGCATCTAGATGCCTGTGGAGAGTACAGGCCTAAAGAGTGCAGTGTGGCTCGGGAGTCTTTGAGGGTGTGTAGCTTCTCCTCTGTCCTGTCTGAAAGAGAGCTGATCCATCAAAAGGAAGGTCCTGGAGCAACTGCTGTACCTCCTGGGAGAGCCCTGGGGACTGCAGCCATGAGCACCTCCTCATAGCCACCGCAGATGCCATAGCCCTACTGGCCATTTCTGCTGCATCACTAGCAGATGACAGGGCTGCACCAGCTCCATGGCAAAGTCAACAGCCTGGTCCTGGGGCAAGGCCTCTGCGACCCTCTGGAGTGAGTTCCAGAGGTTCAAGTTGAACCTCCCCAGCAGCACCTGGTGATTAGCTATGCACAGCGGTGCAGTGCCAGGGAGCACGCTGGTGCCAGACTTTTAGTTGGGGATCTGGACTGGCACTGCGACAAATCGCTCGGTACCGGGGACCTCGAGCCTAGGATGACAAGTGGCGCTGAGCGACTCTCAAGCACTGTCTGGTGCCAAAGAACTCCAGTGCCGGGGACCGTTCCCAGCGTGGAGAGGATGAGCTTGATGAGGTTGACTCGGAGCTGGACAGGGAACTTCCACGCTTTACCCGGGTTAGCTGTCTGGTGGGATCCTATGATTCCCCGACATTCACCACTGCCAGGAGTCGGGGGAGGCTCTCTGCAAGGGGAGTCGGGCACCGGAGTAAGCTCGACGGGCCCTGGCTGCATCTCAACACTCAACCCCACTGGTATGAGCAGTACGGGGTAGTGGGCACGCACCGTGCGCTGTCTCTTCTTCTTCCGCACTGGAGATTTATGCTGCAGTGACTCCGGTGCTGATGGCGCACTCTGCACCAAGGAAATGCTCGGTGCCGACGTGGAGCCTCAGAAGCAGGATGGAGCACTTCCTCCATAAGAATGGCCTTCAGCCTAATGTCCCGCTCCTTTTGAGTCCATGGCTTAAAAGCCTGACAGATTTTGCACCTGTCCTTGCACCTGTCCCCCAGACACTTTAGGCAATGGTTGTGGGGGTCACTCATAGGAAAAGCCTTGCCACAGCCAGGGGATCCGGGCATGGCTGGGTCCCTGTTGAGGCCTAAAGGGCTCCTATCTAATCCACTAACTAACTATTAGCTGTTAACAAACACTAACTACAAAACTGCTAAGAATAACAAAGGGGTAAGATACTTGTGTTAGCAAGGTTGTTACAGTAACTGTCACCGGCGGAAAGAAGGAACTGAGGGGCCATAGGGTTGGAGGTGCCTTATGTGCCACAGCATGAGCGTGGTACTCCAGGGGGTACCTGAGCTGACCCTATGGGTCTGCTAAGGGGAAAAACATTCCGGGAACTCATGCACGGTGATGTGCACTCACCTATACTGGAATGGATATCAGCAATCACTCAAAGGAGAACAGATGTTCCAATTTAGCATCAAGTGAGACATTTTACAAAATTCACCAAAACCACAAAGCTTAACTTTACAATCTCTCTCACCCACACTTATGTATTTGTTTAAAATATAAAGCTGCATAAACCACCATACACATAAGCCAAATATATTTACTGGACTTCATCCCTCTGTCAGTCATTGATGCTGGTGAACTTTCCTTTTCAGCAGTCTCTTTCCTTTTTCTTTTGAACTTGTTTACCCTCTGGTCTAAAGGTCTCTTATGTTTTGACGGTAGTGTGGAGCAGACAACATTATTATAAAATGCACGAAATGGTCTTTAAATTTTTAAAAACAAAATACTCATTGGGTTTTTCTTTCCTCCCTATTTAAAAAGTCCTATCTTTAAAAAAAAAAAATTTAAAAAATCTATTTCAGGCTGTACAACAAACACAGGTTTTGGTTTCTTTCTATCACTAGTGTTTCTTAGATATTTTTAATACAAGCACACATTTCTACAATGCACCCATAAACAAAAAGTGTTCAATAAAATACTTTTTAAATCCCCCACCATAACTATGTCTTGCACAGACCACTAAATCACCAACAATTCAAACATTAAAACCAACTTTTTTTAAAAAACACATTTTGCACAGAATAAAAAACAAAACAAAACAGTTTTTAAAAACAACAAACCAACAGTTTGCAACAAAATACTTTTCAATAAACCCTACCACTTATCTCTAGCACAGGCCCCTACCTCACCAACAACAATTTAAACATTAAAGCCAAGTTTTTAAACCATTTTTAAAACACATATGCATTTAAAAGCCAATTGCAGATATTTACTTTTTACCACAAGGTAAAGGGACGCTGGCACATGGTTATTCTGTCTCCCCTCCATGTGCATCTATGCCTTTGGATTAAAGAGCAAGCATAATTTTAGTTCGTATGAGCTCCCAGATGCAGCAAACCCCTACACAACCTGTGTAATATCTTTTGTAAAAATATTAAACAGCATTAAGCCCAACTATAGTTAAAAATAGGGTTTTATCTTGCCCTGATGAACCACAGCTTGAAGTTGCTGTTTCCATGTTAAACAGATCACACTTCAACAAAAGACATATATCATCATTAGCAAAGACAGCATAGACAAACAGTAACATTATATAATATATACTTTTCAGAGTTAAGACCAAGCAACATACTTTATCTTGCAGTCCAGCAACTGGTCAAGATAGTTTCTGTTCTGAGAGAGAACAGCCTCCACAAATGCTGAGGGTTTTTATACCATTCTAACTCTTTGTTTCAAACAAACTTCAAAGTCTAGTTAGCAGGTTGATTTGATCACTATAGCTCTTAATTAATAGATGATTAAGAAATTTAGATATCCCTCCCCAAATGTTCCCTTTTGTGATCTGCACACCTAAAATGCATTTGGCTTTTTTTTTTTTTTTAAAGTTAAAATACATTTTCCAGTTTCAATTAAAAAATAGAGCACTGTTGGGTCTTCTTAAAGTATTAAACAGTAAATCACCGTTCATAACAATGCTTAATGTTACTGGACCCTCTCCTGACTTCAGGACTTCCAGGTATCAATGAACGTCTTAAGGTTTTTGTTTGTTCATTTGTTTTCATTTTTAACACGTTTCTTTCATGCTTAAAGTTTTGAAATAAAATTGATGTGCCGCAACAATAGCAAACACCTTACAAGTACTTTTAAGTGTTTGATCATTCTTACAGCAAATGCCTTTTTTTTTTCTTTTTTTTTAAACTAAAAGTATGGTGGATGTTCGTGAACCCTCAAAACATTTTAGGGGAAGATTTTCTGGGTTAAGCCCCTTGTTTATTTTTGTAAATATATTAGTTAAGCTTGTCATGACTTCGAATTGCTAGAAAGACTGACTCAGCATTCAGAAGATTCCTGAGGTTTTATTTTAAAACTGTCCAATCACATTCTACAAACTCCTGAGGTTATATTTAAACTGTCCAATAGAGTCTAAGCACTCCTGAGGTTTTATTTAATTTACTATTAATCAGAGCTCAACATCCTCCCTAGCCTACCTCCCTTACTGTGAGTGAACGCCATCACACCTAATTACTGATCACTAACTAATGCCTTTAACCAAGATGGAAACAAAGGTGGATGGTCACATCTAGACCTACAGACTCTTTAAGTCAATAAAGTCACCCTTGTAGTTCAGTGGAGTGGTGTGATTAAACCATCAGCCCAACAGGGTGAGTCAGAGCTATTCTACTCAGACACGTCTCAAATATCCCTGTTTTATACAGAATCTTTTGTTTTTGCTTTATTTTAAACGCTTTTGTGTTTGTTTTTCCCACAGGATTCTACTACACACATTTCAGCTTTATACTGTAAATACACAAAGATACAACAGCTGGGCTTTCACAAAACTATTTTTATTTAAAAAACATGCAGCCCTCTTGAAAACAAACCAAGATGCTCCATCAAAACATTTATCTTATTTAAGACCCACACAGATCTTCTAACAGAAACACAGAAAGTCACAAAGGCCCTTTTCAATAGATACTTTTATGCATAGCTAACAAGCTTTATATCGTATGTAGGTCCCCTCACCATTCTCTATCTTAATCCTTTTGAATTTCTTACAAATAGTCCTCTTCGTAAGTAGGGTTCTATAACTTTTTGTGCAGACCAGACAGTCCATATAATGTGCTAAGTAGGCATCCTCCAGTTTGGTCATTTTCTTTAAAACACTGCCAGGGTCTTGACCGAATTGCACGGCATTTAACCCTTGTGCTTAACCCTTTAGTTAAGCACAGACATTGCATAACATAACATGGCAATAACAGTGTTTAATAAGGTTTCAAAACACAGTTCAGCACACGGTCCCGGAGCTTGCGGTTTATATCATCGGAAGTCCAAGTATGCAGTCATGGTGCTATTGGAGCGTCTATGACACTGCCCTCACAATCTTCAAAAAGCTTTTCCCTAAGACAGTGATTAAAGACAGCATAAACAGCAACAAGTACGACAGACTGCATTACTTTTCTACGCTCATGATGTGGCACTGGCTCAATTAGTTCCATGCCAAGCCTCCTCCTAAACTCCGTATAGGCATTATCTTCAGCATCATCCTCTTCATCAATTTGTATCAGCACTGAGCAAAAACAAGATGGGCCCAGTTCATCTTCACAGTCTGATGCAACACTGTCCAGGGATGCCGGGACCTCCTGAAAGGCATCGTTGAGCGGTCAAGAGATTTTCAGAAAAGAAATAGCTGTAAGACCTTGCTGCTTGTTGGGTTTTTTTGTTTGTTTGTTTGTTTTATTTGTTTTTTTAAAAGATTTACACAACACCGGTCGGTTCCTAACCCCATCACGCTCCCCCGTCCTCGACCATCGCTTCTTATCATTCCTTTACCTATGCGGCACCTTCTCCATTTGCCTTGTCTGCTGGTGCCAACGAGAAGCCGTCAGGCTTATCGGGCTGCCTCATGATCGATTGCGTTTTGGGCTCCTGCATATCCAACAACAGCTGGGCCAAAGGGCTGCCCTCGGCTGCTCCCTTCTCCTCAGAACTGTCACTGAGGTTGCACTTTCTACCCAGGGGGGGCAAAGGCCCTTGGATCTAAAACAAATTCCGAAGTTCTCACTGGGGTGGTGAAGGAGTCCATGTTTTCCTCTCAATGTTTCCACAATTTCTGAAACACACATTCTTGAAACAAGACAGGCTCTTCTGCTCAGCGCTGGGACTTCCAGTGGCAGTGCTGCTGGCTGACCAGCCACCAAGCTCCAGAGATTGGGAAGGGGTTCCAGCCTAGAACCCCAGCTCTGCACATATTCTGACTGGTACCTGTTTCCCTTCTGGGACGGCCTAAGCAGGTAAAACCCACTTCGATTGGTAGAGGGTGGCGGGAGGAGTTCTCAGAGGGATCCGTCAACCCTCTTCCGGGCCAGGTCAAATCTGCTCTTTGAGGTGGACATTTGGGTGTGAAACCCCCTCCTATTGATGGAGAGTGTTGGAAGGAATTCTCAGAGGGGTCACACGACCCACTTCTGGGCAGGTCACCCCACTCTGGAATTTCTTCCAGTTGGTCAATTCCACTCTTGGGGATGGTTCTGCAAGGGTGAAACCCCACTCTCAGAGGGCTAACATGAACCACTTCTGGTCAAGTGTCCATCTTGACCCGGAAGTAATACCCCAAGGGGGCAAGTCATAAGGTGGCAGCGGGGTAGGGCCTGAAGGGTGAAAGGCTGGGGCTAATGTTGGATTGATGGTAGGGCCCTTGTACTACTCTCAGCCCCAATAGCTCAAGAATAAACCTTAAATGATCATTCTAGTCAGGACTAGCCACCAGATCCCTGCCAGCCTTGTCATTATTTCTTCCACCTTCTTCCCTGCATTGTTTAAAGCTGCTTTTAAAAATGCTTTTGAAGTGATCAACAACCCTCAAGTCAGCTCTTTCTCTCTCTCTCACACACACTTTCTCTGCCGCCAACTTTTATTCATACCTCAACCTTTTTCTTAAAGAGAAGCAAGAATATTAGTTAATACAATTATTTATATACACAGCAACTTGAATCATGAGTGGGATCCCATCAGAGGGAAGTAATAACTAATAAAGCACATTCCTGTCTAAACTGAAAGCAACGTTCTCTCCAGCTCTTTTTTCCAGTTTGTTTATTGTTTTGTTATTATTTTAGTATTTGTATTATGACGGTGCCTAAGAACCGCAGTCCAGGATCAGGGTTCTTGTAGTACTAGGTCGTCTACTGGTAAGCAACTACAGTCAGTTGAAATTCTTCTAAAGCAGTATTTTTCTAATGGACAATGCTGATTCCTCAAAATGTATGAGAACACATCAATTTTGACAGTTTCATTTTAAAAAATTGAAACAAAGCCACAGTGTTTCACAGGAAACTACAAAAATTTGGACTTTCACTTGAAAAAACCCTGTGAAAATGTTGCAATTTCCCATGGAATAGAAATTCTGGCTCCTGACCAGCTCTACAAGCAAACAGAGGGTATATCTATTCTGCATTGTGGAGTTTGTCTCCCAGTCTGGTTCCACAGAGTCACACTAGCATTCTAAAAACGGCTGTGTAGATGTTGCGGCTCGGTCCGCAGCTTACTCATAGACTCATAGACTCATAGGTCAGAAGGGACCAATATGATCATCTAGTCTGACCTCCCGCACAAGGCAGGCCACAAAACCCTACCCATACACATTTATAACAACCCCGAACCCATGACTGAGTTATTGAAATCCTCAAAAGTGAGATTTGAAGACCTCAAGCTGCAGGGAATCCACCAGCAAGCGACTCATGCCCCATGCTGCAGAGGAAGGCGAAAAACCTCCGTGGCCCCTGCCAATCCGCCCCGGAGGAAAATTCCTTCCCGACCCCAAATATGGCGATCAGCTAAACCCTGAGCATGTGGGCAAGACTCACCAGCCAGCACCCAAAAAAGATTTCTCTGCAGTAACTCAGTTCTCATCCCATCCAGCATTCCCACAGACCATTGAGCAGACTTATCTGCCGATAATCCAAAATCAATTGCTCAAATTAAACTATCCCATCATAACATCCCCTCCATATACTTATCAAGCTTAGT